>JAYKKT010000075.1:8385000-8662500 GCA_036023115.1 Brasenia schreberi | reverse complement strand
GTAGAGGCAGAGATATAAATGTAGAGGTGGGTAGATAGTCACGTATTGAAAGGTCGCACCAATTGTGAGGTTGTTGGAAGAAAGTTCAGTATGGCACCAATCAAGAGCATAATAAGAAAGACATACTCGATGGAATAAGAAGACATGCTCGACATGGTCTACACAATAATTTGAATAATTTGAAGAGGAGTTGTAGCTCTTTTGGGAAGATATGATAAACTAAACGATGAAAACTTTTTAAAATTGGAGTAGAGGAAGGCGCAAAAGTATTGTAGGCATGGCTGGTTTCAATTCCAGTTCGAGTCTTAAACTTTTTGAAACCGGAAAAAGTCATTAAAAATTTTAAAGTTTAGAAACCATATGAAACCAACAGTTTGGAACTACTGGTTTCAATGTTCTAGTTCCATGAAAGGTGGAACAGAAACAGAAGTGGATGATTTCTTGGTTCTAGGTCCTGTTTCACCAGTTCCAATCCCAACCGGTTCTTGGCCCGGCTTGGCTTTGACCGGAACCAGAGGGCGAGTCCTCAAGACGTGACTCTTTTGCTTCTGCGTGATGTGTCCTTGTTCTGCTTAGGTTACCCGACGATGCCCGAGGCCTTGCGCCATTTGTGAATGCGGACCACTTTTTTTTTTTTGCGAATGGGGAAGGTCATCTCGTTATCGGCCGTCTCTTCTCTCCTTTTTTCTAGGAAAAAAGCCTTCGGCCGACCGTTCGCGTCCTTTTATTACCTCGAGGCCTCAGCGACCCGTGCCGCGGTGATTACAGTCATTAGAGCACTGGAAGGGGGGTGTAGCTGCATACAAGTCGATGCCTACTTGCTTAGTGCCATTAGGAATTCTAGGCAACAATTTCTCTTGGAAGAAAAAGCCACCCTATTGGTAGTGATTATGCAGAAACCATAGAATAGTACACAGAAACGTCAATTATGATGTTTTACAGCAAGGCTGATACACATCATAAATCGTCACTTGTTATGTTTAGTGTGGGTGAAGAAGCAGCACCCAATGTTCCAAACTTGCAGAGGTAACAAGGGGAAGGTACATGATTACTAATATGACAACTGTAACAAAGTTTCTAGTATGGGGATGCTGTAAGTGAGGCATTGTTGCCCTTCCATGTAAATATCAGATGCTGCAGATCATGGCTGCCTAACATCCATACAAAGGATTACACAAAGGCTGGTTCACAGCAGGGAATGGAATGTGAACTGTATAGAGATGGCCTGGAGAAGCTGCAGACTTTCTGGTGCTTCTCTAAGACAGAGCTTTATGTGCATAAATAGCATTTCAATGGTTCACAGGTTGCAGATTATGTAAATTTTCTCAAGTACAGTAGCATGAGGCAGCTAAGATTCTGTGATGAATGCAGGGTCAGAACCACAGAGCTCCTGGTGTTTTTGGTATTAGCATATCTTGTTGTATGAGCACTCTTTGAGTGTTTTCTGCTCCAAAATGTACATTTCACTGTAACTGGTAGGGGTCCTGCTCATAAAAGAAAGAGCTTAATACTTGACAACTCTCATTAGCTTCCAAAGGTAAGTCTTTTCTGCTTGCATGTTTTCTCAGTCTGGTACAATGGGGAGGCCGTAGCCAGATGCACATCTCACGTATCGAACTCATGACCTTCAAGTTGTGGATCGACCGCTAGACAGGTGAGCTAGTGCCCTTTGTGCTGCTTGCATGTATCTAAAGGAGCCATATATGAAGCCTATTTGATTATTTACCAGTCTTAACTATTGGATTTTATAATTTCGTGTTTGTAAATTTAAGTACCAAAATCACATATTTATGCAAATTCAGGATCATGACAAAGGTGGAGATAGCCCAAACCGGTTAAGATGAGCCACTCAAAAATAATAGGAAAATGATTTTTCCTTATATTTGCAGACTCGACCGAGATTCCAACATGGTTGGTGTAATATAGAAAAAAAGGCTGTTGAGGATGCCTGCACACTCTAAATCGGGCTCGAAAACAAGCCTGAATGACAGAACAGAGACTGTTCAGGCTCATCCTGAGTCTGCTCATATGAGCCTGAATGACAGAATAGAGGCTGTTCAAGCTCTTAAACTTATCTGCTTGTTTGAAACAAGCCAAGCACAAGCTGAAACAAGTAGCGCAGGCAAGCATGAGCCTGCTAATTAAAGCTTAACCAGCAAACACCCTTCCCTTGCGAAACTACACACTTTCTGTTGAAGGCATGGAACTCTATTTATTTAAAATCATCGAATTAATTTTTCTTACAGTTAATTCAAACTCTAGACCCTCTTAGTGCGTGCTTGTATATATATATCCAGATTCAGCATAAGTCGGTAAAATACTATTACCGTTCTGCAATCAAAACTTTCAGGTTTTATCTGGGTCTCTAATTGGATGAGGTTTGGCATAAAAGGTAAGAGATATTTATAGTTCTATATCTTTTTCCGCCTTCAAATTTTGCAGATCTATGCAGAGCGTTAGCTCTCCGGCATCGGCAGGTCGAAGGTGGTGGTGAGTTTGACTCCCTGGGAGGTGTATACATGTGTGTGTGATTAAGCTTCGGCCTCCCACTATAACAAAGGAGAAAATTTGGGTCTTACCCGGAAATGAAACCGGCAACGTTTTGAAGGTTGGCAGTAAGGTATTTAAGCTGGGGCAGACAACCGAGGTTTCGGATGTCGACTATCCAGTAATTAAAAAAGGCAAACTACTTTTATGGTGCTGCCCAGGTTCGAACTGGGGACCTTCAGTGTGTAAGACTGACGTGATAACCGACTACACCACAGCACCTTTTAGTGATAGAGATTGCACTCGCATATATTTAACCAAAATCAAGCCAACCTCAAAACTTTTCTTCTTTTTGTCACTTATGCTGGACATGAACACGGACTTTTTTTGTCATGTCTGGAACTGCCAGTACTTCGTGCTTGTGTAATGAAATTTGTGTTTGTGTAGAAAAGAACACGCAACACAGACAACCTGGTTCCTCTGAGTGTCACTTTATGTTCGAACTTGTTGGGTGATCGGAAAGGTTTGTCACGTCTGAAATTTCCACCACCACTTTTTATTTACATATAAGGAATTCTAGCGATGGCATGACAAGAAGAACCAAGAAAAAGGAGCGCACCACAAAGTCAGGATGATACAGGTCGACCTGCTTTCCTTTTGTGCCCAAAACTTTAACTATCATTGCCAAAGGAACAAGTACCACAATTCTATTTAATGATTTCGAGTCTCTTCTGCCTCATATTAAGTGTTCGATCATAATCTACTTCTGGCAAAATGAAAAGGATAAGAGGAACCCAAAAAAAAGAGGCGCATCACAAAGTGAAGATGATACGGGTCGACCTGCTCTCTTTCTGTGCCAAAAACTTTAACTACCATTTCCAGAGGAATTAATACCACATTTCTATCTAATGCAGCTCCAGAGCCTGTATGTGTTCTCTTACAATTTACGTGGTTGATAAGATCGGGCCATCCCATTAGTATCATAAATATGGACTACGTCCCACAAGCTTATGCTCAAAGTTAATACAGATTGGGCCGAGAAACCTTATTTTTGGATTTTGATCTAGCTTTAGGAGGTTCAAATTTTTGTGACTAACCCCTCCCTGTCAATGACAGGATATGTGACATGTTGGAGGTTATCAATGAGTTAAACCCACGTTGGACGCTGTAAGACAACTGTTTGTTGCGAGTAGGCTTGAATCAAACTCTCTGGGAAACAGTTCACACTCGGGTCTAGTAAAAGTAACCAGGACACACCACCACAATTAAGAAGTTACTTTTTCATGTGTTTTGCTTTTCTTCTTTTAGGGAGGCCGAAGACCAACACATACACAAGCACACACGCATGCACATCCCAGGAACACCTGTTTCGTGGTAGTGAAAGAGCCTAGCCAGATGAACTAACGCACTGCATGCAACTTTTTGACGTCTCTACATCGACAGTTTGGGTAAATCACACCTTGTAGTCATTTCAGCCCCAAAGCAAATCTGATTAACCAAATCCAACAAGAAAGAATCTGACCACGGTTTCCAGTATATAATCACAGCAAAAATGACAGCCCAATCCAATGGATATCCAACTGGATGACATAAATATAGTTGATTTGCTAAGACCCAATTAATCAAAATTCATGCAAATGATCCATCTGGATACGGACCCTGTTAATGGATCTGCCCTCAATCCAACCTATTCAAATCCCATAAATAATGGAAAAATATGTTATCATACCATAAATTATGGCCAACCTTCGACAGGACAATGGCAACAGAAATAAATATATGAATCACCGCCATGCATCCAAACATCCACCAATATATAAAGTTCACAGTATTGACCACTACAAATACGCCACTGTCCAGCAATCCTTTTTACGCACAATTTAGACACCTCGCATCTAGCATTCAGAAATGCTGGTGTCTGGATTAAGAAAGTAGCAACGCGTGACAGCAAATGAAAGGCTATACGCTTTATGATGACCGCGCACATAGATATACCATCAACAAATTCTCAAAACACATACGAGAACCAAGCAAAACCAAAATCAAGCCTTACCCCATGTGCTCTATCGTGTCATGTAAGTAATTAACTCCAGAAAAGCAAGACGATTCAACATGGATGAGAATTGTGATCAATAACATGCAGCACAAAAGAGAAAAAATCAGGTATGAGCCTTTACAATGATCATGAGCTTGGCTAATAGAACAGACGTATCATCAGTATACAACACAAAGAAATAAAGACGAAAAATCCATGTGCATAAACAAATAACAATAATTTTATCGATCGGACAGATAAATAGAGTGAAGTGCATGAAGCTAAAAGATGAGCTAAAACCCACATGAACGAGATGTACAATGCTTCCTATTCTATCAGAAAGAAATGTAACCATCAAGCAGAAAGTTTATTTTATTGAGTATATAGCATTACATTCGAGAGGCATATGTTTACAAAAGCAAGCAAATATCATCTGGATTCTGTGTACGAAACATGTATACATACCCACAATACAAAACTGGTGGACATTTTTAAATTATAAAAGCATATGATAGAACAAAAGGGCGTGGGGCGAAAGACAAGAAACTGAGCATAAAACAATTAAAGCCTCTATCTTGAACGGAGAAGATCCTTGAACATGTACAATTTGATCTCCTGACCATCGTTCATGAAAGGCAGCGTATCTCCAAATGAGTTGTAACACCAGCAACTCAGGCTTGACAGACAACCATCTAACAAAGTTACAAGATCTCCCGGTAACCTTATGGAAAAATGATACAGTTCCCTCCCAACAGATGCAATACATACAAGTCAACATTGGGATTTGCATACATTTACAACCCGTTGAAAGCAATCCAGGATCCATTTACAAGGCAATTCAAACATCTCGTGTTGGGAGGGAGGGAAAGGAAAAAAGCGTACAACCAACTCCCATATTAACCATGGATAAAATGGTACAGACGCTTTGGTTGAAAAGGTGCACACTATCTGTTGAAGGATACATAACCACAACCCCATATTCTTGAGAGTTGCTGATAGAACAAAATCACAAGATACAAAATTACAAGGAAGCTTGAAAGGCACACATCCAGTGAGCACATCTAGATACAGCTGGAGATGCAACCATCCGAATTGACAGAAATGGATCGACTCATAGAGGCACTTGTGATAGCATGCCAAAAGAAATAGAAGAAATTAGGTGCTTGAAGGGGCAGTTTGAGCGTAATTAACAGCAAGCAAAACTACACAAAAGAATAATAGGACTGCATGTCACGTATAAAAGTATTTTTAACTGTGAGAATTGTTTTAAAATAAAAGCTCTTTTCTCGTTAAGGCCAATGAAGTGGGATACGGATACTGTGAAAGCGGTCTCTAAGTTGAAAACTCAGGATAAGGTTGCACGACTGGAAAGCTTAATGAGCAGCAAGTTTTCAAAAAGCATCTTCAGCCGATGTCATACATGCAACTTTAACCAACAAACATATCCAGCCATGAATCTATGGTAATAATCAATGGCACTCACTGATCAAACGTTATACCTCTATGGAAGTATGAAGAACCATGTTCTACGAAAGTTGCCTATCTATCCAACTACTACAACAAGTGAGCAAGACAAGTCAACTGACATGGCAAGGTAGCTGCAGGTGCGCAACAACCATAACAAAGGGGTTTCTAGTACATATAATCCAAGGAATAGTCCTAGAGAAAAATGACAACAGGTACAACATGTAAATGCAGATACATTTTTTACATGCATCTGGCACATTGATAGTGGCACTACAGGCAACGTTAAAAGTGGAAATTTTGGTCCTCAAAGAACTTGAGAAAAAATGGCAATGGGTACAGCACACACACATATATGCTCATGAAGATGTTTTCTCTAAGAATTTATAAAAATCAAAAAGGCTGGCTAAAGGGTTTCATAACCTTGGACTTTCTGAATACAGCAAGTAGCAATTGATATACCAAGAGAAGACCTTATCGTTCGCTGCACAAGTTTTCCTACATTTGGTGGATCCTATGTATACCACATAGGGGTCTGGTTCCTATTCTTCGCCCCCACACATCAGTTAAAGGAAAAGTCTGTCCATGTAATGAAGCTTAAAAACATGAAGAAATACAGGTTCAGTTCCTATTGTCAATATTCAATATCTAACTGAAATTGAACTGGCCCTACAGCCAAAACTGGTCTCCTTAATCGCTTCATACATAAAGAATATAAAACTATTTAAGATATCTAAAATAAAACAGCATGGGATCGTAATATGTCCATGTAATATAGATTAGTTAGCATTCTGTGGCATTCAAGGATGGGATCTTCCCTACTAATCAGACATAAATAAATGTGCACATAATAAACAATTGGAAAATTATCAGTTCATGAAATCTCCTTGACAACATAGTCATTGATTTCTATTAAGTGAAATTTTAATATATTCATATTTTACAAAGTACAAGCAAAAGGCTACAAGGAGAAACCTTAATATATTGATTCATAATTCACAATAAGTATATAACATTTGGACTTCTAAAAGACGGACATGGAAGCACACAGACAAGAAATATAACCAGGTACCAAACTATTTTTGCGATGGGTTATTGTGTGCACAGTTATTTAGGTCTTCGCCAGCAGAGAAGATCCCAATGCGTCATGCAATGGAACCAGGAAAACCACGCTATTTCTGTTCTGAGCTCCACATCACTCCTCTCATCAGCTTACTTCGGTTTAACTTGAACCATATTCAAGCATTGAGCACGGACTTTTGAATGACATAGTCATTTTGGGAGCCTAATCTTGAGCGACCAAAGGAGATCACCTAACGCAATAGCTATTATGTTTGTATATACTCGTCAAGCCAAGTCTTTATACCTCAACATTCAATATCTAACTGAAATTGAATTACCCTTACAGCCAAAACTGATGTTAATTATTTTATGCATGAAAAAGTACAAAACATTCAGGATATCTAAAATAGAAGAGGATGGCATAATAACATATCCATGCAATGCAGCTAAATTAGCATTCCATGGCTATCAAGTATGGGGTTTTCCCTACTAGACAACACCTGAATATATGTGCTCACAATTAACCATTGGAAATTATCTACTCATGAAAGTTCCTTGACAATGTACTTTTCAATACCTATTGACGAAATTATAATATGTTCACCAACAACAACTATGCCTTTTCCCATACTAGATGGGATCGGCTATATGGATTCTTTGTTTCAGTAGACCTCGATCATGTGTCATACTACCAGTTAACTTAACATAAGTTAGATCATTCTTTATCGTTTCCTTCCAACATTTTTGTAATCTCCATCTTCCTCTTTTAACATTTTCATTTTAACATTTTCACAATCTAATTTCTCATACCTTTTTATCGGAGCTTCCTTTGGTTAACTTTTTACGTGTTCAAATCATCTGAAACGATTTTCCCTTATTTTGTCATATATTGATCCCACTCCCAATTTGTTTCTAATAACCTCGTGACCACTCTTCCATCTCAGCATCTTCATTTCTATTATGGACATTTTTGTTGATAATTAACGGCCAACCATGAAGCATAGTGGGTCGAATTGTTAAATTATAATCTGTTCATGTTTCACAAATACACATAAAAGGCTGCACAAAGAAATTTCAGTTATTTATTGATACTTCACAATAAGTATAATTGTAGGACTTCTAAAAGATGGACTTGGGAGCACACAGACAAGCAAAAGAAACATGACATGGCCAGTAGAAGATTACGTTTTCACAATACAGAGGAAATGTCACTCTTGTTTGAGTATACACAGCAATCTACCACGCGGAGCTTTCACATGGCTTTAGTCAAACAACACAAAGCAATCATTGGTGCACTCCACAATCAAAGATGCAAAACATTACCCTTAACTGCAGCAAAAAGAGTCATACAGGGCATATTTGTTTCTGGTATCCAAAAATTTAATGGTGCACATACAAGAGCCATTAGTAAATGAAAAGGGTAAAGAAGCATCGTATGACCATTCATAGATTACACGTGTTCAACTTCCAGTTTATCATCCCAGTATATAAGCCTAAATATCAAACTAGAAGGAACCCGCGCACAAACCAAGTAATATACCAGTTAAGCCAACCTACGAAAACAGATACAGAACCATTTAAAACTACCATGTATCTCAGCACAAGTTCATCAGCTGGGATTGTCTAGTGTTTCAGATGAAGATAAAAGAAAGTAATAGGAAAAGAGGAAGCACCTCTTTCTCACACACATTAGAAAACTTACTGTTTGATACTCATGCAGAGTCCGTCACTGTATTGCCATCAGACATCAGCATAAAATGAAGCAGCACGTTCACGCTACAGTTGAAGATTCAAAGCCACAAAAGCTGGTCCGTCCCACCACTCCAACAGCAATCCGCTAGATGAAACACTACTAACAGTAACAAACAGGATCTTTTCAGCCCCATATGATAGCATGATTTTTGCATCACTCAGAAGGCAAACGCCTCCTCTTTCCATACTCTACGTCCCTAGATCTCGACCGATGATCTTCTTCTTGCATCCTAGACTTGCTTCTAGACCTTGAATTAGAAGACCTTCCCCTATCCCAATCTTCCTCATTGTCATAGTCTCGTTCTCTCTGTCTCTGATCCGAATATCCTTCTTTCTCATCCCTATACCTATGCCGATCCCAATCTGCATCCCTCTCGTCACGATGCCTCCTGTCCGTATTTCCAGCGCGCTCCGAACCGCTCCTCTCTTTCTCCCTCGAGCCATTTCCCGACCTTCCATTTCTATCATGGCTCTCCCCGTAGGCATGATCAGATGCCCCATCGTCCCCATAGCTCGACTCCCTGGTTCTCCCATGCTCCTCCGACGCCCATCCCGCCATCGCCGGATCCATCCACATTCCGGCAACATGCCCATCCATTCCGCTAACACCCATCATCCCCATTCCATTAGCGGCCATCCCACGGCCAAAAAATGCAGGATTAACATGAGGGGCGACGCCAGGAAGCCCCATAGCATTATTGACTGCCGGAAATGCGGGCATCATTCCGGGAAACGCAGGTGCAGGGAAAGCACCATACATGCTTCCTCTTCCCATATGTGAAGCGTACGTGGGATCAAAGCCAGGACCCATCAGTCCCGGCTGCATCAAGGCACCTGGCGGACCTCCTATCGGCGGGCCGCCAAAAGCGCCGCCGGTAATACCGGTGTTGCCACCGCCATTACCACCCATATTTCCTCTGTTCCTATTGCCATTTTGCCATCTGTTCTGAGTTCCCTGCCCGCCTCTTCCCCAGCCCATCCTGTTGCCTCCTTGGAAATTCCTATTTCCGTCATTGTAGTTATCTCCGGAACGCCTTCCCTGCGTCTGAGATTGAGCCTGTGCCTGTGCTTTGGTCGCATAGGCCGCTCCCATCTGCTTCAGATTCTGCTGCGTCGCGAACACGACGACGCAGGGTCGCCCATTGAAGACACGGCCGTTCATCCCTTCCTTGCAGTTGGTCGCTGCACCGCCATCGAAGAACTCAGCTTGACAGTACCCTTTCGATTTGCCGCTGGCTCTCTCCTCGAAGAATTTGATCTCCTTTACCTTCCCGTAGCGCGAGAGCTCGCTCTCGAGTTCGGCGTCCGTTGTCCACCACTGCAATTCCCCTATGAACAGCATCGTGTTGCCGTTGCTCTCCCCCATCGACTGCTGCATCTGTTGCTGGTGCATCTGCGGTGTCTGCATCTGCGGTTGCGGTGTTTGTTGCAGTGGCTGGGTGCCGACGACTCCGGGGGATTGATTGAACCCACCAGGAATCGGCACCGGTAGCACACCTCCGCTGGCCATCTTTCCTCCTTGTTCAGGAACTCCAACTCCGATTCCTCTTCCTCCGTTGGACCCACGATACGCCGGGTTTCCCGCCGTTGGACCCAGAGGAATTTGCGATGCTCTAGTTTTAGAGCCCTCGAAATCGTTGCTGCCGGAAGGCACAAATCTCGTTCCTCCACCGCCAACGCTGCTGCCGCCGGCGTCCGAGCTCTTCCCGTCCTGGAACCCGACGCCGGGAATGTTGACCTCCGGCCCAGCAGGATCCGGAGCCCTAAATCCGGGGTCTACGGCAGCAGAAGAAGCTGGACGAGTTGGTGGAAGGCCGTTGGGTAAAGAAAGGAGATGAGAAGGATTAGGGTTAGGGTTTGGAGGAGGAAGGTTCTGCTGGTGATGGTGATGGACGGCATTCATGAAACCCTCGCCAACGTTGACGTCGTTGTACAAGTCGTCGTAGTCGTCGTCGATCTCCTCCTCGGCAAGGGCTGAGATCGCGCCGCCGGTGTGGTAGTGATGTTTCTGACCGCCTCCGCCACCGGCTCCCGCAGCGTAATCATCGTCCCCGTAGTCCAATTGTTCTTCCGCCACTGGATCCATCGTAGTGAACGAGAAATTCCACAAGAAGAGAAAGGAAGATAGAAGAATAGAGAGGTTACAAGACTGGAAGAGAATGAAGAAGAACGCTTGTTGCTTCGCCCATTTCTCGGTGAGGCGTCGATGGTGATTTGTTGGTATTGTTGGTGGTTGATTCAGAGGAATTTGATGTAGAAGAAAGTAGAAATTGGATTCGATATGAGATGGCGATGAATGGGAGTGGTTGGCGGGGAGGTAGAGGATGAAGACGATGACCAAACTTGGAGAGAGAGAGAGAGAGGAATGGGGGGGAGTTATTCCGACGAAAGTTATCGCAATATATTAATTTAACGGACGTGATGGCTTACTGTAGGCGGCGATATAATTGAATTTATTTGTAGTAGCAGTAAGGAACAAAATTGCAAACGAGACGTCAACGGGAAACCTTCGGGTTTGATTTTAACGTTAAGAAGTATGACTTCACTGAATCTGGATAGTTGGATTCAGCTTTGAACATAACCAACGGGTTAACGAGCGAGGTTTAGATCTTGCATAATTGGGTTCGGGTAGGAACTTGGGTTTCAACCGTGAAGAAGGGAGGGCGTTATCCCTCGACGGAAATTATCACCATATTTTAAATTAACAGTGAGGTATGCAAGATAAAATTAAGATAAAAGATATGTTAGAAATCATATTATGTCAATAAAACTTGATAGACTTGTAAGAAAAAATTAAAAAAAAACTCAACTTAAAGAAAGATTAAAAAATATTTTTAAGATAACTAAGACCAGAGATAAGAAAATTAATGATCTTACTTTTGTTAGATGCATCAAAGATGAGGATGAGAAGATTCCACTAGAAAGTGATGATATTAAAATTAAATAAAAATTTATTTTCATAAGTTTGTTAATGAGAATATAGATATTAGTATTAGCTTAAGAAAGTCAACTAACTCAAAAGAGTATATAAATTGCAACTTTTACCAATGTATTTAAAGGAATGAAGTTAAAGAAGCTCTTAAACTTATTAAGGTTGGTAAATCTCTAAGATCAAAACAATATTTCTATCATAGCACGAAAAATCTTAGGTGAGATAGATATCAAAGTTAAGATGATTGACAAATAAAAGAAGAGTACGTTATCTTCATATATAAGAATAAAGTGTGAATTATCAAGTTATCAAATTGTTGAGGTCGTGGGTATTCCTCTTCCATGGAGCAGTTGCGCTTACTGTAAGCATCAAGGTAGCCACGGTTGGCATGTAGCCAATGCTAGCTACTATTTTGTAAGATACAAATACCCGCCAAAAGGGAGAAAACCTTTCGGTTGGTAGACTAAGACAATAGTGTCTTGTTTTGTGGTCATCTGCCGAGCCTACTCTAAGCTAGGCTCCTTTTGACAATTCCTTTTATTGCTTCTCCAAACACAAGTCATGGAGTCATCTTCATATCCTAGTTTTGGTTGGCGGACTAAGACATCCTATGAAATGTTTTACCATAAAAATAAAACCTTCATATGATTATTGATTTAGAAAAAACTTATGACAGTTATTGAAGAAATATTATTTAGAGAACTTGTAAAAAAGATGCATCTTGTTTGACATACATCAATTTTATAAGAGATATGTACGATAGGATATAAACATGTATGAGGACCCATAAAATAATTACAGATTCTATAAGTTAATATTGGATTGCATCAAAGATCAACTTTAAGTCTATATTTATTTATATTAGTCATTAGTGAGGTAACAAACATATTTAAGATTAAATACCTTAAAATATGTTATTTGCGGATGACACTGTGTTAGTTGATAAGTGTAAGGAAAAAGCTAATATGAAACCAAAACTATGGAGAGAAATATTAGAAAGTAAAAACTTTCTACTTAGTAGAACATGGAATACAAATTTAATCATTTGGTTATTTTAGATGACATAAAAATTAAGATTGAGACATATTGTATCTCTCGTAAGAAAATTTTAAATGCATAGTATTAGTTTAACAAAACAATAAAAAAAATTAATACTGAAGTTACTCATTGAACTAATACATATTGGTTAAAATGAAAATGTGTATGAGGTATTCTATGTGACAAAAAAATACCATTATTAAGGTTGAATGTTAAATATTATAGAGTAGCAATTAGACCTACTATGTTTTATGGCTCCGTGTTGGGTAATTAATCACCATGATATAGAAAAGATGTTCATGACAGATATAAAAATGCTGAGATGGATGTGTGGCCAAGTTGAAAGCCGACTCAAATTTTATCGATATCAAAGTCTCTATGGATCTTTTATAGTTGGCCTTGGATAGCAATTTCGGTTCAAATTGTTCGAAACTAAAGTCGAATTTGACCTGTTTAGATATGTAGATGAACTTTTTTTCTAGGAGTGCGTAGCTCAATTCGGTTCAATAATCAACTAACCGAATTAATTGAAAATCAAAAACTCTAAATTTGAAAAACCAAATTGAATCGAACTTTATAGGTAACTGAACCAAACTAAACTAAATTATTTTAGGTGGCCTCGTTATTTGTTTGGGCTTTATGGCTTTACACACACACACACACTTTTTTTTGTAAATATGCATAGAAAAACGCATGGGATGGTCATGATGTTACAGGTGCGCGTATGAGATCATGATCATCAGCTTGCAACATGGGATGGCCAAAAGATGAAGAGCATCCTAAACCAGTGGCAACCGAAGTTTTAGTTGACTCCGTGGGCCACAACACCACCTACCAAAGAACTACTAATAGCAGCAGAATCATGTCTCTCTCTCTCTCTCTCTCTCTCTCTCTCTCTCTCTCTCTCTCACACACACACACACACACACACACACGCGCGCGCGCGCGCGCTAGGTAGATAACGAAAATGGTTATATCTTCATCTAATGAAACAAGTACAGCAATGCCTCAACTTAACCAAGCTGAACAATAAAAAAAAACTCATCCAGCTCAGTATATGCAATGAGTTGCTCCTTCCTGCTATAATCACTAACCGGAACCCGTGGACTTCATACCAAGATTTATTAGTCGACAAAGAATATGAATGCAGCTAATGGAATCAAACTGAAATCCTAAATCTCCATGAACGGCTATAATACAACTTTCAAGGCCCAGCATTTGTCGACATGATCCAAACCTTCATGCAGAAACATCCTCGAGACAAGCTGGAAACCTCCAAATTTTGTGATCATGTCGAAAATCATTCATTTCTATATCAATACATTCCCTTGAACACTGGATTTGTACGGCAGATGCTTGCACCGTACTCCTCGTACTCGGCTTTTGTATGGCAAGCCTGTGTGCAAGAGAACACAGTTCTTAAAGATATGAGGTAAAGACATTAGCTAAAAAGCTTACTTGGTACGAAAAATCTAAGCAACTCCATAATTTGAGCATTCGGAAGAATTCAGATAAAAGTAGATGATAGCTACTTCTTGCATGAAACCTAGAAATCAAGTTACCATATGCTGCACGTAACAAAAACAGATCCAGCATATGAAACTTCAAATAGGTGACAAGCACTACCCTTTATCCAGATAGATTGTAAGGGCATTTGACTGTTGAGGAATCTCAGGAAACTCGATCATACATGGAACCATCCAGATGCATTTATAATTTAAACAATCAATACGCTAAAATACGTGTATAAGGGCATGAAGAATACATTGTAAAATTCAGGCGTTGATGCAAGAACTGAACCACCGAACCAAACTGCGAATCGCTGTATTGGATGGCTGACTACGTTAACTTCTAAAGGCTGCGACTGGAACAAGAAACCCAAATGTGAGTTCATTCACACATGCACATACACACACTTAGCTACTCGGGTGAAGACATACTTTCACTTCGGTACCAAGTGAACTGCCAAGTCGAGCATTGCTTGCAGCAATGCGAGTATCCACAATCTTCTTTATGTCTCGCTGCAACCGCCTATGGAAGTCTTTGAACATGGTTGATCCTCCGGATAAGACAACATTCTGTCACCATGTTTCCAGATTAAACAAGCACCAACAAATAAATAAGATAACTGGATCGAATGATTATCATTTGTAGGACACATAACAGCTACCTTGTAGAGTGCCCTCCTGGTGTCAATCGGTGCTGACTGTATACACTTGTCAATTACAACAGGCAAGGGGGTGTCAAAATCACTACTATATATCTCAGGATTAAAGAAAACCTGCATGATGATGGCACAATAATCAAAACTCATGGTCAACAACAAACAAAGGATGATTGCTCGTCTTAAGAGCTTATCAGAGAAAAAAGATGGCATGTCCCATCCACTCTGAGCTGATCGTAATATGTCAAGTCCCAGGTGCTGCTATCAAGTTCCACTCTTTTGTCTAAAAATTTTAAAGCACCATTCTGATCTCATACACTACAATTACAGTGTTTTTGTGTTTCCCTTTTACCAATTGGATTACGAAGCAACATCAGCAGTTCTTTCAAACATAATCAAGGATTTACGTTATTTATACATTTACGGAGATTAACCTGGAGTGGTAATCATTGAACGCTTCTCACTATTGAGCGGTTGCATAACCTCACTCATCTTCATTGGTTGTACCACCAGAGAGAACAAGAATGATTGGTGCTCCCAAATTTGTAGAACATAAAAACCTTCAAAAATTATGCAGAAAACAAGTTCGAACGGCAAAGCCACCTACTGTTGCAAAATCCCCAGTCACTAAATACATATATGACTCAAACAGGAATAGAAATTTTACAGGAACTACATAGAGACTGTCAACTAATCCGCTATTTCAAAAAAATATCCTCAACGTTTGTCGTTAACACATTTACCCTTTGCATTATGTGAATTCATTTCAACTAGCAACCACAAGTTCTAAAGCATCAAATTGATCATATTCCACAGAGAAACTTGTGTAGCTCAGTAATTTCTAAGACAAATGAGCAATCATGGTACTTGAGTCACCACCTTGACCGCAAAAGAGGACAATTTAGCAGATTCCAATGCTACGTGTATCTTTTAGATATACTTTTGTGGGGATACGGAACTAAATGAAATAACCAAAAGGTTAGGCAGCTTAAACAGCTGATTGGTTAGCTCTCTTAAAATTTTCTAACACAAACGAAAACGTGCACATATGAAAGGCAGATCATATTATGGAACAGATTTTAAAATTTTCCAGGCATTTTGCAAAATCTACCAAGTACCAAGACCTTCAAGACAGATATATCATACCTCAGGACCTAGAAATCGCTCGTAGCCAATATCACATGAATATGGTGCACCTGTTTTCGATTTAGTTCCAGTCCACCGTTTAATATACTTGGAGGGTTCACGATCATGTTTACCGAATTCCTGAAATCAAGAAGGAAAATATTGTCAATGACATGTATTTATTTAAAATGGAAATTAGATGATTGGTTTGTGTTTTTCACTGAATCGGCACCAACTTGGTGATATTTTTGGGTCCTTATATATGTGTTGAGAGGAGACATGTCCTTATTTCAATAAAAATGACTAAACAAGCAATGCTTATGCATATAATAACTAAGGACAACCAGTGTGCAAGAAAGCGTTGAAAAAATAGATGATAGGGAAAGGAAAGACAATGTGTTTGAGAAGACATACAAGTGCATATTGATATGTAGCAAGAAACAAACAGAATGAAGAAAAATACAATACTAAATTTGAAGGATTTTGAATAGAGAAAACCTGTTCCAGGTGTCGATTTAAGATATATGAAAATTCAATACACCGCATCCATATGGTTCTTGGTTGGTGAATGTATAAATTTGCTCACAATTCCCACCGCGTAAGTTATATCCGGACGAGTAATAGTCAAGTAAATGAGTTTGCCAACCAACTTATGGTATTTGCGAATATCTCTACACTCTTCACTATCTCCAAGGCATACTTTTTGATTCACTTTCATAGGAGTATCACTTTGTTTACAATCAATCATATTTGTTTTTTATAGTAAATCTATAGTATATTTCTCTTGTGTTAGGAAGATACCTTGGTCGGAGTATAATACTTCGATTCCCAAGAAGTAGTGGAGTATGTCCAAGTCTTTCAAATCAAATAACTAGTTAAGGTTCCTTTTCAACTTTGATATTTCTTCAGTATCATTATTTGTTATAATGATATCATCCACATATACCATAAGAATAAATAATTTAATATATTTCCTAAAGAATAATGTATGATCATTTATGCTTCTTTGATATCCCAAGTTGCACATGGCCTCACTCAAATTTTAAAACCATGCTCTTTATAGCCTACAGATAGTTTTATTCAGTTTGCAAACTTTACCTTCCTGTGCCTTAATATTTATTCCAGGAGATAACTCCATAAACACCTCTTGACTTAAGTCTCCTTGTAGGAATGCATTTGTCATGCCGAGAATAATTCTTATGGAGGTAAGCTTTAGCTACAGGTGTGAAGTTTTCATTATAGTCAATCTCATACGATTACCTGTAACCATTGGCAACAAGTCTTACCTTATACCTTTCAATTGTGTTATCTGCCTTTCCGTTAGAAGGAAGATTCATAATTGTCCAAGTATCATTCTTAGCAAAGGCATTTAATTCGGCTTCTATTGCAGCTCTCCATAAAAAACACCTATTAGCTTCTTAAAAACTTGTTGGAGCCTTATATTTTTCAGCATTCATAATAAAGATCTCTCTTTATTTGGATGTGTTTCTTATGTCCATGTACATAATCAATTTTGAGATAAGCTTGATCCAAGGGCAGTTAGATTAGTTTTCATTGGATATTCTTCTAAAAGGAAAGGATATGTTTGCTATGACCCAAAATCTCACATCCAACTCCTAAATTGACAAATTGTTACATCCAATACGAATGGTCGTCATTCAAGGAACAACATGAACAACTAATTAAATCATTTTCTTGCAGAAGAATACCAACCGCAAGAAGGAAAGAAGATGAAAGTTTATACAAAAGGAAAGAGAAAGATAGTCATGCCCAATTTGATAGACACCATGAACCAAGGGAGAGAACCTTCCTCAGATTCAATTAAAATCTTAGAAGAAAAAAACAGTGAAGACTTGGATGTTTCCATAGCTCTTTGGAAAGGAGAAAGGTTGTGTGGTAATTATCTAATTTCTCAATTTATCTCTTATGATCAATTATCATTCAACTATCATAATTTTGTTATAAAAGCTGAGTTATATCAAGTTCCTACGAATTTTCTTGAAGCATCACAGCAAGCACTTTGAGAAAAATCAAACGTTGGAGGTTAGTGATCTACCACCAGGCAGAAAAACAGTCAGTTGTAAGTGGGTGTATACTGTCAAGTCAGGGCAGATGGGATGTTGGAGAGATATAAAAGGAAACATTTGCCCTGTGGCAAAAATGAACACAGCTAGAATTTTTGCTCTCTCTTATGCACATTGCACTTCCAATGGGAACTTCATCAGTTTGATGTGAAGAATGCCTTTCTTCATGGTGAATTAGAGGAAGAAGTCTATATGGAGGTCCCTCCTCGGATATGACTCATATAGGTGAAGGAAATAAAGTATGTAATTGAAGTAGCTTACTCAAGTACTAATATTTGTATAAATTAAAGAAAGTATACTTTGGACTTGTTACGAGACATTAAGATGAAAAATTATAAGTCAATCCATACTCCCATGGATGTTAACCATAAGTTGAAAATGGAGGATGGAGCTAGAGCTCATAAAGTTGATGCAACTAGGTATCAACAACTGGTTGGAAAACTGATATTGTACCATATCTCTATGGTGGTTTTATAGATACCAGAACAGTAATCAGCCAATTGATTCATTCCAAGTGGTGAGCCCTTGCCTTTTTAATCATGCAAACACCATATCAAAGATTAGGCTAGATCTAGTAGACGACTACTACACTACTTGGCAGTGTGGTGCTCCAAAAGAACTCGTTTAGGGGAGTTCTAATGTGCTATCAATCACACACACTCTATGACGTTGTCTAATTGTGGAATGCTACAACTCTTCATTGGTGACAATAGATGACTAAGTCACTCGTCCATATATAGCATATGCAGCAAGCATAGTAAGTTGATTTATGGAGTCACCTTCCAAGTACCATATGGATGCAGTTTTTCAGATGCTTAGATACCTGAAAACTACTTTGGGACATGGAATAATGAACAAAGCCAATGGTTACACAAAGATTGAAATTTATACAAATGTTGATTGGGCAGACTCCGTAGAAGATAGTGTTGAAGTCCAAGTCAGTCTAGGTCTTAGGTGGTTTGGACTGATCCATTGGGATTCGGGTCCTATTAATTTCTTATTAAGGGCAATAAGGTCTTTTGAGTTAAAACAGGGATATAAAGTGTAATCTGCGATTAGGTTAAAGCATAATAAGAGAATGAAAAGGAGATGGCGGCAGCCAGAAATAAGCCGACCTACTCCAATGTTCTTGAATCTTATTTGTTCCTTGTATGATAATGTGTTGTGATGATAAATTATGTGTGAAAAACATCATGGTATCAGAGCTTAATCGTGAAGATTGAATGCATCGGAGGCCTTAAATCCTGGCGTTGACAGCAGGGTCTAGTTCTTGAAATATTTTCTGCAGAATTTTTATTTTTTTATCAAGTCGACAAGCAGGTATCTCTTATTTATTAAGCAAGAGTAAATTTCTGAATAGAGACAGTCTACGATCAGACTCTATTTGAATCTTTGAGACAGTTTCCTTGGTACTCTTGATTCCATATTCATTGTTGGTGGACATAACAGCAGAAATTCAAATCTTGATAAAGAATTTCAGCCTGAAATCTGAATATGTCAAGTCATTAAGTCAATAACAGAAATTTGATTCAATTTAAGTCAATCATCTCAGCAACCTCTTTCCTATTTCATCCCATTGTAGGCCGATACAGAAGCTAGTGATAAGAAGTGTGTTGGGTTACACAAAAATTACTCATACCCACTCTTTGATTAAAGATTATCTTCTTGATATTTTTGTGAGGATTTTGTGAAATGACTAAGATGGGAGACACAAGCGAATCAAATTCAGCAAACAAAGGTGGAGGGTTCTAAATTACAAACTTGAAGTTAGCTGGAAAAAATTATCTTAAGTGGGCCATATCTATAGAATTGGTTGTTATGACAAGGGGGCATTGGGACTATTTAAGCGGCGACATATCACAACCTCCAACGATTGATCCTCTTTATTCATGATGACGTAGAGAAAATGCAATTATTAGTGCATGGCTTCTTCAATCAATGTCACCTTCAATTGCTAGTACATTCATGTTTTTAGAAACATCTAAGGATATTTGGTTAGCAGTTTATGATGCTTATGCCTAAAGGAAAAATATCGCCAAAAAATATGATCTTATTGAGAAAATTAGAAAATACAGACAATGAGGCAGATATGTTAGTGAATATTATACAGAACTCAGAGGCTTATGGGAGGAATTACAACTTTATTCCAAGACAAAATGTCAAAGTTGCACACAATAGCGAAATGAGGAATTTGAAGAGAGAAAAGTATTTGATCTCCTATGGGTATTTATTCAGAGTATGAGGCAGTCAAAAACAATATTCTTAGCAGAGAAGAACTACCTTCCTTAAGCACAGTGTATTCTCTCTTACTCCGAGAAGAGGATAAGAAACATTTGGAGAAGGAGATGAGAATTAGTCCAGAAACTACTGTATTTGTGGAAAGAAATGCATCAAATTCTAATTTTTCTCGTGGTAGAAGAGGTTATGGATGTGGCAAAGGCAGATTTGCACTTACTCCAGAAGACAAAGCAAAATTAACTTGCTCTTATTGTGAAAAATCGCGGCATACAAAATAAACATGTTGGGAATTGGTTGGCAGACCCACTCACTTTTAGAATAGACCTAATAGTGGCTACTTCAGTAGTGATCAGAAAGACAAACATAATATTGAAAGCAATGCAAACTCTTTGGCTGATATGAAAAAGGAGATAGAGTTGCTCAAAGCTCATTTGACAAATTTACATACTGCATCTACTTCCTCCAATAATGACTCTCAAGCAACCATGGCATATCCCTTCTCTTTCCTAGTTAAGGGTAATTTAAACACCTCTAAATCTCATATATGGGTTATTGACTCTGGGGCCACCGACCATATGGTCAGTAGGAGGGAATTCTTTGATAGTTATGAATTAACTCGTGAACAAATTAATATTCGATTGGCAAACGGCTCACACACTCCTATAGTGGGAAAAGGAAATATTACTACTTCTTTTGGCATATTGAAAGATGTTATCAGTCAATTTATTATCAGTCTTTGCCTTAACTCAAGATCTAAAATGTCGTATAATTTTTTATTATACCGGATGTGTATTTAAGGAACTGAGGACGGAGAGGATCTTTGGTCAGGGTAGTGTGAGGAGAGGTCTCTATTTTTGCGAAGAAAATAATAAAGCGGCTATGCAATCCATAGTTATTACAGAAAATCAGGAGGAACTACTCCGCTAGCATCAGAGATTAGGACATTTACCTTTATCTAAACTTAGGATATTATTGCCTGAATTTAATCATTGTAATAATTTGAATTTGAACTATGAAATCTGTGAGAAGGCTAAACATCATCGTATTTCTTTTCCTTTAATTGAAGACAAATCTTCTATTCCTTTTGAAATTGTGCATTCTGATATCTGGGGCCCTTGTTCTACTGCTTCTCTGCATGAATATAAGTACTTTATATCGTTCATAGATGACTGTACTAGATTTACAATGATCTACCAAATGAAAACCAAAGATGAAGTGAAGAATATTCTACCTATTTATTGTTAGTTTGTGCATACTCAATTTCAGCGTACTATCAAAGTCTTCTGCATCGATAATGGTAGATAATTTATGTCTCATTCACTTCACTCATATTTTCTAGATCATTGGATGTTGCATCAGACTACATGTGCTTATTCTCCTCAACAAAACGGCATTTTTGAAAGAAAAAATAGACATATTCTAGAAGTGATCAGAACTCTTTTACTTGGATGTAATGCTCCTAAATGCTATTGGAGTGAAGCAGTTTTAACAGCAATTTGCCTTATAAACCGTATGCCAAGCAGAGTTCTCAATGGTGATACTCCATTTCATTCATTATGCCCTCACTAAAGACAATTTCATTTACTTCCTCGAGTCTTTGAATGTACATGCTTCGTCCATATCCCCCATGGCCTGAGAGATAAATTAGATGCAAGATTGATCAAATGCATTTTTTTGGATATTCCTCCACTCAGAAGGGTTATAAGTGTTATGATCCTCTAAGAAGAAAGATATATGTTACTTTAGATGTTACCTTCCATGAAGATACACCATTGAAGTTTCACCTTCAGAAATATTGCCTCCTCATGTATTACATATTGCACCTACCGAAACTCAGTCAGCACATGATACAGAAGAGGAGGGAATCATACCTTCACAACTAAAGGAATGGAAGGTATATACCAAAGGGGTTAGAAAAGCCTTTCTCCCTCACCAATCCACAATAACGAATCAAGATCCTCACTCAAAATCTAATCCATTGCCTTCTCAAATAACTTCCCATACCTCAGATAGTGAGTTAGATGATCTACCTATTGCAATTCGCAAAGGAAAACGTAAAGTGACAAAATATTCATTGTAAAAACTGATATCATATTCAAATTATCCCAGAGAATATCGGTTGTTTGTGATGAAAGCAAATACTACCTATATTCCAAGAACTTTTGAAGAGGCAGAACAACAATCTGAATGGAAGAAGGCAATAGAAGATGAAATTGCAGCATTAGTCAGGAACAAGACTTGGGAACTGGTTGACTTACCATCAGAAAGGAAAACAATAAGGAAAACAATGGGCTGCAAATGGGTATTCTTGGTAAAGTATAAGGCAGATGAAAATACAGAAAGATAAGGTCAGATTAGTAGCTAAAGCTTATAGTCAATCCTATGGCATCGATTACATAGAAACTTTTGCTCCTGTTGCAAAGATGAAGACCATCAGAATTATTCTAAGCATTTCAGTCAATAAAGGATGAGAATTATGGCAGTTGGATGTTAAGAATGCATTTCTTCAGAGAGATCTTATGGAAGATATTTATATGGACCTACCACCTGGATATCTTCAGGGCCAAAAGCAGGGTCAGGTAGGCAAATTAGAAAAGGCAATTTATGGTTTAAAACAATCCCTATGTGCATGGTTTGAAAAATTCAGTGATGGTGTTATGAAATTGCCATTGATCATAGTCATCGTACACTTTTTATCAAGCAAGGTCACAAAATTATCATACTACTAGTTTATGTTGATGGTATCATCATCACAGGAGATGATACAAAAGGTATTGTGGACCTAAAAAGAAGACTAAGCACATTATTTGGCTTAAAGGACTTGGGAAGACTACATTATTTCTTGGGGATAGAAGTGATTCATAAAAATGATTGTTTATTTTTAAGTCAAAGGAAATATATTCTAGACCTATTAAAGGAAACTAAAATGGAGGATTGCAGAATATGCTTGATTCCCATGGAGAATTCTAAGGAAGAGATTGATAAATATAAACACCATATGAGGATGTGGGTAAGTATCAGACATTAGTGGGAAAGCTTATCTATGTTACTATTACTCGGCCTGATATAAGCTTTGCAGTGGGAAATGTGAGTAGGTGGATGCATTGTCCATCTAATCACCATATGAACACAGTATTTCACATTATCAGATACTTGAAATCCTCAATAACCTACGGGTTACTATATGCTCCACATCCATCACTTGATATAAAAATATATTCAGATGCTAATTGGGCAGGCTCCAAAATTGATAGAAAGTACCTCTAGCTATATAGTATGTTTGGGAGGTAACACGGTATCATGAAAAAGTAAGAAACAACCGATAGTGGCAAGATCAAGTGCAGAAGCTGAGTATCGTGCCATTGCTCTGGGAATGTGTGAAGGATTATGGATTATATCACTTCTGGGAGAGATTGGTTTCAAAGAAAAAATTCCAATTAACTTCTTTACAGACAGTAAAGCTGCCCTGCAAATAGCCTTGAATCTGGTATTCCATGAAAGAACCAAACACATAGAAATTCATTGTCATTTCATCAGAGAAAAGATTTTCCAAGGCATTTTCAACCTGATTCATGTGCGCTCAGAGGATCAACTGGTAGGCATCCTTACTAAACCAGTCGCAGTTAATGCATTTAAGAAGGCTCTGGTCAAAATAGGAGTTACCTGTCTTCAAGACTCAACTTGAGGGAGCGTGTTGAAGATCAAGTTGAAGTTAAGTAAGAAGTGATAGCATTGTTTCATGTTATTATATATATTTATAAGTCAGTCTAGGTCTTAGGTGGTTTGGATCCCAATGGATTAGATTCTGATCCATTGGGATTCCGGTCCTGTTAATTTCTTATTAAGGGCAATAAGGTCTTTTGAGTTAAAACAGGGATATAAAGTGTAATCTGTGATTAGGTTAAAGCATAATAAGAGAATGAAAAGGAGATGGCGACAGCCAGAAATAAGCCGACCTACTCCAATGTTCTTAAATCTTATTTGTTCCTTGTATGATAATGTGTTTCGATGATAAATTCTGTGTGAAAAAGTAATGAATATATAACTCTAGTTGAAGGCAATATAGTATCATGAAAAAGTAAAAAACAATCAGTTGTGGCCAGGTAACAGCTAAAGCAAAAATAGAGCAATTGTCTTAGGAATAACTCCGTCCATTTTAGGAGGAGACTTAAATGAACATATCGGGAAAGAGGCATTAGGATATCAAGGTATTCATGAAAACTTTGGTTTTGGGGATATAAATGAGGAAGGTAGGAAGATTTTAAATTTTGCTATGGCATTTGATCTCTTTATAGTCAATACAATCTTCAAAAAATGAGATGAACATTTAATTACTTATATATTTTTTCACAAACACTAATTGATTATTTTATTTGTAGAAAAAAAAAGATAATTCCAAGAGAAAGCTTAACCACCCAAAATCAACTTTTAGTTATGGATTTACAAGTAAAAAAATGGACAAAGAAGAAAAGAGTGCATCGAGCTATTCGGAGTAAATGGTGGAACCTCAAAAGCGAGAAATAAGGTATATTTAAACAGAAAGTCCTTCAAGGAGATAGCTTGAAATTATGTTGGTATACCTTATGATATGTGGAATAATATGGCTATACATATTAGGAAAGTGGTGAAAGATGTGTTAGGTGAATCAAAGGGAAGTGTACCGGTATAAAAAGAAGCTTGGTGGTGGAGTGAAGTAGTGCAAAATAAAATCAAGGCAAAGAGAGATGCTACAAATTACATTATGCTAAGAAAACAAGTAAAACTTTAGACGCTTATGAAGCAAAAGCTAAAATTTGGGAGGATTTATATAAAAAACTCAACTCAAAAGAGTGTGAAAGAGATATTTTTAGAATAGCTAGGGTTAGAGATAAGAAAACTAAGATCTTAATTCTCTTAGATGCATCAAAGACGAAGATGAGAAAATTCTAGTGACAAATAATGATATAAGAAATCGATGAAAAAGATATTTTTATAAGCTTTTTAATGAAAATGAAGATGTTAATATTAGCTTAGGAGAGTTAACCAAATCAGAAAAGAATATAAACCATAATTTCTACCGACGTATTTAAAAGAATGAAGTCAAATAGGCTCTTAAACATATGAAGGGTGGTAAATCGGTAGGACCAGATAATATTCTTATAGAAGTTTGGAAAATCCTTGGCTCACAAGGCTATTTAATGAAATATGGAGAAACCAAAATATGCCCAAGGAATGGAGAGCGAGTACACTTATACCCATATATAAGAACAAGGGAGACATAGAATTGTGCGAATTATCAGGGTATCAAGTTAATGAGTCATAGTATGAAATTATGAAAAAGAATTATCGAACGTAGGTTAAGACTTAAGATATCGAGTATAACAGAGAACCAATTTGGATTCTTGTTAAGCATATCTACTATTTTCTTAGAGCAAAAAAGAAAGACCTTCACATGATATTTATTCATCTAGAAAAAGTTTATGATAGGGTACCGAGAGAGGTTCTTTGGAGAACTTTGGTAAAAAGAGGTATCCCATTGACATACATTAACCTTATAAGAGACATGTAAGATGGTGCAAAAACATGTGTGAGGACTCACGAAGGAATGACAAACTTCTTTGAAGTTAATATTGGGTTACATCAAGGATAACTTTAAGTCCATACTTATTTATAATGGTGATTGATGAGTTAACAAAACATATTCAAGATGAAGTACCTTGGTGTATGTTATTTGCACATAACATTGTGTTAGTGGAGGAGTCTAAGAAAAAAGTTAACAGAAAATTGGAACTATGGAGAGAAACATTAGAAAGTAAAGGCTTTCAACTTAGTAGAACAAAGACATAATATATGGAATGTATGTTTGATTATTTGGTTACTTCAGAGGACATAGAAATTAAAATTGGCATACATTGCATCCCTCAAAAAAAAGATTTAAATACCTAGGGTCAATTTTTTAGAGTGATGGAATAATTGATGGAGATGTTACGCATTGAATTAATGTTGGTTAGTTAAAATGGAGAGGAGCATAAGGTATTCTTTATGATAAGAAGATACCATTAAAGTTAAAAGGCAAATATTATAGAGCAACGATTAGACCTGCCATGTTTTATGGTTCTGATTGTTGGGCAGTTAATCATCAACATGTAAAAAAGATGCTTATGACAGAAATAAAGATATTGAGATGGATGAGTGGTCATACAAGAAAAGACCCTATACATAATGAAGTTATTAGAAACAAATTAGGTGTGGCACCAATAGAGGATAAAATGAGAGAATATCATTTAAGATGGATTGGACATATAGAAAGAAGATCAAAAGAACCTATTTTGAAAGTATTAAAAAAGGTAGAGGACGACCACAAAAGTGTAAAGAAATAATAAAGAAGGATCTACATTATTGTGAGTTAAGCCCTAATATGGCACATGATAGGGCTATCTGGAAACAAAGAATCCATGTAGCTGATCCCGTCTAGTATGAGAAAAGGCTTAGTTGTTGTTGTTGTTGTTTCTTGTTGTGCCTCAAGAATATGTGAAGGGAAGTGGTTGCATTCCCTACTAATGGAAATCGGTCTATTCGTAGAAGACCTTATACCTATATTTTGTGATAATAAAGCAGCAATATAGATAGCCCACGAGATAACAAAACATATTGAAATTTATTGTCATTTTATACGAGATAGCATGTATACTAAAGAATTTCAACTTGAACATGTGAAGTAAGATAGTCAATGTGGAGACATGTTAACTAAAGCTCTTATCATGAATTTATTGCTCAGATTATGTAACAAGTTGGGTGTAACATCTATCTTTCACCCAACTTGAGGGGGAGTGTTAAGAGAATGGAGATCATACGAGGATTGTGGATTGCATCATAAGAGGATCGTGGACTGCCTGAGAAGCTGATTCAGTTTCCTGTGTTTATTTTCTGTATTATGTATCTTAAGTTTGTTTTTAAATGTAGCTTTAAATAAGCCTCATTAACAACATTTAGGTAAATTAAGACATTATAATGCTGATATTTAAATGGGTGAAAAATCAGCAGCAGTTAGTTTTATCGTGAAAAAAAGAAGAAAGAGAAAGGGGACTGCAGCACCAAGGCTGCAGACTGCACCCCTGCATCTTCTCCACTCAAGTTCTGCTGTAATTTTTGTTAAATCTTGCTGTTTTTCGTACATCTCCCACGCCACCACTCTCTTTACTGCATCATTTTGAACTTTACTTTCAAATTTTGCACTGGCACAGCAGCCTTCAGCCTAGGGGTGTTGTTACTCAATATTCAAATGATATCCATTTTCATACTTTCAGCCTTAGTTAAGGGACATCTTCAATCTGGTTTTATTCATTCACATGACATGCATCTAAATATGTTGTAAACGTTTTACTAATGATGTAGATGGTGAAGTCTTATAGTGTTGGCTCCTAATGTGCCCTTCTGATGCTTCTCTTAGTGTGGTATATGGCACAACTATGGATGCAATCTGAGCCCAATCGAAGTATAAGGTGATACCTTTTAGATAACTACTATTGAGATATCCGCAAACCAGACATTAGGATGGGGCAGAAGTTTGACTGAGACAAAGCCTGCAGTGAATTCAAAAGTTTTAAGTTTGTCTCATCTTTTGTTCCGTCTTCACACGTATTAAACAAGGCATTCATTTCAAGATCTAATGTACCATCCCAAGTACTTTTGAACCCTACCAAGTGAGACAGGTCCCACAAAGAGAATTTAAACACTATTCTAGAAGCTATCTTATAGAAGTTAAAATAGAATATAGAAGATGCATACTCTCTTGCAAAATAAGAGGACAAGTCAATAGAATCATAAATTCACTACCTAAGAGAACTAAAAAATATCCAGTAATTTAGTTTCCAAGAGAATATCTTAAACATTGTTGCTATAATTAAACAATACCTTCACAATATCTGAACAAGTGTAGCAGTATGTTTCCTTCACCTTCCGTGCCACCTCAAATGAATCTTCTGGAGGTATATGCTCTCCTCTTTCCTATAAATATTTGCATTCATGATAATGTAAAGTACATATAATACAAAAGCAGTATAATCAGGTTAATGTACAAAGAAAAGGATGAGTACAAAGAAAAGTAGATACGTGGATGCATCTGAAAAGCACATAAGAACATGGAATCTATTACATGATTCCTGCCACTAAGGTATGGAGAATTTTTTTACCAATATAGATTAAGCATACACCTCCAACTGTGTTTTTGGAACCATAGGCAAACTAGCACCTTTGGTCAACCATAACCTATTATGGTAGATGATGTAGAAAACATATAGTCACACCAAATAAGAAAAAAAGATGAATAGTCACACAAAACAAGAAAAAAGATGAAGTTAGAGAAACAGAAGAAACTCCTAGAATGTGAGATCTTCAAACTTAAAATGCTGGTCTAATATATGAAAGGACAGTAGGTGTTGGTGACAGATAAAGCTGGAAAGAACACTGAGGTTTAAGGGGAACAAGATATTACTAGCTAAACTGAATGCTGCATATTAACATGTCAGGAGACAAGGTCCACATCTCTATTTGGTGTGTGGAAGTAAACAGTCAATGAAACTGATGAAAGTTAAGTTATATCACCAGAATAGCAGAAACTGATCAAAACAGAAAGAAATGCTTTATGATTGACAAAATAGAAATAGTTTGAACCGCTCATACATGGGAACAAATTGTAGAAACCAATACAACAACAACAACAACAAAGCCTTTTCCCATACTAGACAGGGTCAGCTACATGGATTCTTTGTTTCCACATAGCCCTATCATGTGCCATATTAGCAGTTAACTCACAATAAGCTAGATCATTCTTTATTGTTTCTTTCCAACACTTTTGTGGTCGTCCTCTACCTCTTTTAATACTTTCAAAATTTAGTTTTTCATACCTTCTTATAGGTTCTTCTTTTCATCTTCTTTCTATATGTCCAAACCATCTTAAATTATATTCTCTCATTTTATCCTCTATTGGTGCCACTCCTAATTTGTTTCTAATAACCTCATTATGTATACGGTTTTTTCTTGTATCACCACTCATCCATCTCAACATCTTCATTTCTGTCTTGTACATCTTTTGTACATGTTATGATTAACAGCCCAACACTCAGAACCATAAAATATTGTAGGTTTAATGGTTGCTCTATAATATTTATCTTTTAACTTTAATGGTATCTTCTTATCACAAAGAATACTTGATGCTCCTCTCCATTTTAACCAACCAACATTAATTCTATGCGTAACATCTCCATCAATTATTCCATCACTCTAAAAAATTGACCCTAGGTATTTAAAACTTTTCTTTTGGGGGAGATGCAATGTGTGCCAATTTTAAATTTTATGTCCTCTGAAGCAACCAAATGATCAAACTTACATTCCATATATTATGTCTTTGTTCTACTAAGTCGGAGGCCTTTGCTTTCTAATGTTTATCTCCATAGTTCCAATTTTCTATTAACTTTTTCCTTAGACTCCTCCACTAACACAATGTCATCTGCAAATAACATACACTAAGGTACTTCATCTTGAATATGTTTTGTTAACTCATCAATCACCATTATAAATAAGTATAGACTTAAAGTTTCAATGATGTAACCCAATATTAACTTCAAAGAAGTTTGTCATTTCTTCATGAGTCCTCATACATGTTTTTGCACCATCATACATGTCTCTTATAAGGTTAATGTGTGTGAATAGGATACCTCTTTTTTCCAAGGTTCTCCAAAGAACCTCCCTCGACACCCTATCGTAAACTTTTTCTAGATCAATAAATATCATGTGAAGGTCTTTCTTTTTTGCTCTACAATGTTCCATAAGACATCTCAAAAGGTGAATCGCTTCATAAGTACATCTACCTTACATGAATTCAAATTGGTTCTCTGTTCTACTCGATACTTGTCTTAACCTACGTTAGATAATTTTTTTCCACAATTTTATAGTATGGCTCATTAACTTGATACCTCGATAATTCGCACAATTCTAAATGTCTTCCTTGTTCTTATATATATGGGTATAAGTGTACTCGTTCTCCATTCCTCGAACATCTTTTGGTTTCTCCATATTTCATTAAATAGTCTTGTGAGCCAAGTGATTCCTATTTCTCCTAGTATTTTTCAAACTTCTATAGGAATATTATGTGGTCCTAATGATTTACCGCCCTTTATATGTTTAAGAGTCTCTTTGACTTCATTCTTTCCAATACGTCAGTAGAAATTGTGGTTTATATACTTTTTTTATTTTGCTAACTCACCTAAGCTAATACTAACATCTTTATTTTCATTAAAAAGCTTATAAAAATAGTTTTTTCCATCTATTTCTTATATCATCATTTGTCACTAGAATTTTTTCATCCTCGTCTTTGATGCATCTAACATAATTAAGATCTTTAGTTTTCTTATGTCTAGCCCTAGCTATCCTAAAAATATCTCTTTCACCCTCTTTTGAGTTGAGTTTTTTTATATAAATCCTCTCAAATTTTAGCTTTTGCTTCACTGACGGCCTTTTTCGCTTCCTTCTTTGCTTTCTTATAAGCCTCTAAAGTTTCACTAGTTTTCTTTGATTATGTAATTTGTAACATGTCCTCTTTGCCTTGATTTTATTTTGCACTACTTCACTCCACCACCAAGCTTCTTTTTGTGCCGGTACACCTCCCTTAGATACACCTTCGCCACTGTCCTAATATGTATAGCCATATTGTTCCACACAGTGTTGTCTGACGTGTATCGTATCGGGTATCGCTGGGCTCCACGATACGGGCGATACGCCCAAATTTTAAAAAAAAATCAAAAAAAAAATTACAAATTTTTTTTTAAGGTTTTTTGCCTCTCTTCACTTCTCTCTAAGGCATCCTTCGACTGCTTTAAAAATCTAGTGAAACATCTTCATGAATTCCTAAGAGTTTATAGTGCAGACATTAATATAATAATATTATCTTTCAAAAAATTTTACAAATTTTAAAATTACACGTATATTATTTAAGAAACAATAATTGAAAATAAGCCAAAATATCATAAATGATCTTTATATATATATACATATATATATATGAGTTGCTTGGGTTTATACTTCTAATGCAACAACGAGTTCGATTCTGGTCACGATAAATGTGGACTGAGATTGAAGAATTTGTATTTGGTAAGTTAAGCTTTTTTTAGCAAATCTATTTGGGAACAATTTGAATACTGTCAACAAATAGGCGATTATTCATATTTGATACATAAATTTGGTTGGTACATGTATTATATGATATGTATTATATGATGAATATTTCTTCATATACGGGCATATCGTGTATTTGGCAATTTGGTTAGTTCTCTCTAACGAAATTTACATGTTACATACACATTTTGTAATCTCAAACAAGCATATCGAAGGATGCCTTAGAGAGAAGTGAAGAGAGGCCAGAAACCTTCAAAAAAACTTTGTAAAAAAAAATTTTGAATTTTTTTTAAAAAAATAATTAAAAAAAAAATTGGAGCGTATCACCCGTATATCACGATACGGTGCGTTATTCACCGTTTTATGATACGGGGTAGTGTATCATATCGTGGTTGTTCACGATACGATACGTACGATACGAATAACACTGGTTCCACATATCACAAGGTGTACCAACATAATTCCAAACATCGCCTTGAAGGACTTTCTCTTTAAATATATCTTCTTTCTCGCTTTTGAGGTTCCACCATTTAGTTCGAATAGCTCGATGCACTCTTTTCTTCTTTGTCCAGTTTTTTATTTGTAAATCCATAACTAAAAGTTGATATTGGGTGGTTATGCTTTCTCCTAGAATTACCTTGGAATCTTTACAACACGCTCTATCTTTTTTTCTATAAATAAAGTAATCAATTTGTATTTATGATAAGCCACTCTTATAAGTAATTAAATATTCATCTCATTTTTTGAAGATTGTATTGACTATAAAGAGATCAAATGCCATAGCAAAATTTAAAATCTCCCTACCTTCCTCGCTTATATCCCCAAAACCAAAGTTTCCATGAATACCTTGATATCCTAATCCCTCTTTCCCGACATGTTCATTTAAGTCTCCTCCTAAACAAATCATCTCCCTTTGTGAAATTCTTTGAATCACCTTATCTACCTCTTCCCAAAAAGCGATTTTTATACTATCTTCTACTCCTACTTGGGGTGCGTAACCACAAACTATATTCAAAACCTCTACTCCTAAATCTCCTTTGCTTTTTCTCCAACCCACTTTTATCTTGTAAACATAGAATATGAATCTTTCTCTGAATCATAGTATCTACCACCTCCATTAGCTTACTGGATAATGTTTCGATATTCCAAGAACCAATACAAATCTTATTATCTAGTACTAGCTTCCTTATACACTATTCATCAAATCTTTTATATAAAAAATAATTTAATGACAATATTTATATAAAATAACATATTGACAAATATTAAGTCATCAATAAAAAAGACAAAACAGTTAAATTGTTAATAAAGGAGCAGGTATCCCAGGGCAGGAATGGTTCTTACTGAACCCACACATTGGCATGATAGTGCCACCTGTTAATTATAATAGGTACACGGGCCATTAGGACCCGTATTTGAGATAGGACTCGCCCAGGCCACTAGGGCCTGGGGCCAATCAAATAGCCGTCGGAGGCAGCTGGCCTCCAACGGCTAGTCAGGCCAGCTGCCTCAAACGGATAGTTAATTGTGCTGTGCTGGGCACAGCAACCAGCCACTTATTCACCTCTTGCATTGTATTTTCTTCCCCTATTAATACTCCATTCTCTCATCAATAATATTATGGTGTCTTGCACAACTTTTGTTTGTAGTTTGACATGCTTCCGCACACTTGTTAAGTTATTATTTTTGTGTGACATCCATAATCGAATGTCTTGAGATCTTGGTGCTTTGACAAGTTCTATCGTGGACGATTCAACCTTCGATTATCAACAATAATTTACATGGTATTAGAGCCTCGTATTGAAGAATTCGAGCACATTGGGAAGCGTGTCACGATTACAAATTTCAAAAAATCATTCCAAATTTGAGGTTAGTCTAAATCTTTTGATTTTGCATGAAATGGAAAGCAAAAATGAGTCCTTTAGATGCATCCTTAACCCAAAATACTATCAAAGTTGGGCAAGGACTGTGAAAAAATATTTTTTATCAAAAGATTTTTGAGATTATATCGATAGTATGATAAAATAACCGATGTAAACATTGATGATTTGGATGATGATGATATTGTTAAAACACATGAAAAATATAAGCAAGATCTAAAAATTTGGGAAAAAATGAATGCTAAAATAACTAAGATTATTTGTCAAAATGTTGATGAAAAACTTAGAAATAGAATTGGTGTTTTCAAAAATGCTTTTGAAACATGAAAATACTTAAAAAAGCTTCACTCTCAAGATAATTTTGTCTTCCAAATTGATTTAATAGAAAAGATGATAATACTTAAGCAAGGAACTATTGCAAGGAAAGTGGGCATATCAAAACCACTTGTCCCCTTCTTCGAAGAAAATTTATAAATGTGGGAGCCGTGGAAGATAAAGAATAAAGAGTCTTGCCTACCAACATCAAAGTATATATAGAAGAAATATTTAAGGAAAAAGCAAGCATCTCCAGAAACGCTCTCTCTACCTCTTAAGGTATGTCTTAGTTTTTAGATTCAGGTGCTTCTTTTCATATGACTCATTGTGAAAAATTCTTAAATGAATCTCATGATATTGTTGGAAACAATATATTTATGACCGATGGTACAAAACTTGAAATTGAAAAAATAGGAATTTTCGAAGAAAAAAATTTTAAATTCAAAATATAAGCTTTATACCTAAACTCAATTTGAACTTACTTTCGATTGCTTAAATTTGTGATAATGATTGTATAGTCACTTTCTCATCCAAGCATTGTGTGGTGCAGGATCACCTATCAAAGAAGGTGATTGGACAAGGCCATAGAGAAAGCGGACTATACAAAATAGATTATTTAGTTATGTCAAATTTTGATACTTATAATCTATCCCAAGATGCTACCCTTTGACACAAAAGACTTGAACATTTAGATATACATAAATTGTGTAATTTCCTTTTATTGAAAAAAATTAGGGAACAAAAATTTGAATGTAAAGAGTGTGTACTTGGAAAAATGCATCATTTTCCTTTTGGTGAAAGAAATTATGTACCAAACAAAGCTTTTGAATTAATACACTCTGATATCTGGGGTCCAGCCCCTATTGTTTCTAAGCGAGGTGTTCAATACTATGTGATATTTATATATGACTTTACTCACTTTACTTGGATATATCTTTAAAAGCAAAAGTCGGAAGTGTTTGAAAAATTAGTAACCTTTTGTAATATGGTCAAAAATCAATTTGGCTCCACTATTAAGGTTTTTAGATCTGATTCTAGAGGAGAATATATGTCAAATGAGTTCCAAAAGTTTGTCGAAACCAATGAAATTTTGCATCAAAAATCATGCACCAAAACCCTTTAACAAAATGGCTTGGCTGAGAGAAAACATAGACATATCATAGAAACATTCCGTACTATGTTAATTGCTAACAATGTTCTTAAGTTTTTATGGGTAGAAGCTACTCTTAATGCAGTATATCTTATTAATAGAATACCTTTATCCAAACTTGAAAATATTTCTCCCCTTAACTATATAACCTTCCTCCTTATTATGAAAGATTGAGAGTTTTTGGGTGTAGATGTTTTGTTTATATGAATAAAAATGATAAATTATCTCTTAAGGCCATTGAATGTGTATTTCTTGGTTATGGCATAGACAAAAAACCCCGACTAGTATGGAAAAAGGCTTAGTTGTAGTTGTTGTATGGCATAGACAAAAAAGGTTATACATGTTTTGATCCAGTGAATTATAAATTGTATGTTTCTAAAGATGTAAAATTCTTTGAGAATGATCCTTACTATAAGTCTGAATCTTTAGAAAGTTATGAATCATCTATATCTCAAGACTTCTTTGATCTAAAAGAAGATGATGACTGTGATCCTAAAGATCATAAAGATAGTCCTCTAGGGCGTGATAGTGTCCAAAATGAAATTGTTTATCACCAACCCATCATTGAACCCTTCCCATTACATTATACACGACATCATAGAGAATCTAATGACACATGTCTAGAACCTAGAGTTTCGAAACCTCTCCAACATTTTGTTTCCTATGAATCTTTTGAACCTCAACGCAAAAATTTGATTGCAACTCTTCGTCAAGTCAAAGAACCCAAGTTTTATCATCAAGCTAAAGGTATTCCAGAATGGGAAGATGCTATGAGGGATGAACTTAGAGCCTTAGATAAAGCTCAGACATGGGCAGTTGTACCCATGCCTAAAGATAAGAAGGTTATTGGATGTCGATGGGTCTACAAAATTAAAACTCACAGTAATGGTCATATTGAGAGATATAAGGTCAGACTGGTTGCAAAGGGTTTTGCTTAAGAATATGGAATTGATTATGATAAAACATTTGCTCCAGTTGCTAGGATGACCATAATTAGAATTCTCATAACCCTTGGTGACATTAAAAATTGGGACATATATCAACTTGATGTTAAAAATGCTTTTCTGAATGGTTACTTGACTGAAGAAGTTTATATGACTTCTCCTCCCGAGTTTAATGTTTCCCAAGATCATGTTTTTAAATTGTAAAAAGCTTTGTATGGCCTGAAACAAGCTCCCAAGGCTTGGTTTGATCGATTTGAAAATTTCATGCATTTACATAATTTCATATGTATGGGAAAAGGCTTAGTTGTTGTTGTAGTTGTTGTTACATAATTTCATATCCTGTTATACTGACACTGCTTTGTTTGTACGAAAGACAAAAACAGGTATTGTTATTTTGCTCTTATATGTGAATGATATGATCATCACTGGGAGTGATGAAGTAGGGATTAAAGAGGTTAAACATAATATTCACCAAGAGTTTGACATGAAAGACTTAGGCCTTTTTAACTATTTTTTGGGCATTGAAATTACTAGAAATAATTGTGGGTATTTTATGTCTCAGACTAAATTTGTAAATGATATAATTGAAAGGTCAGGTATCACAGACAACAAAATAGTAGACAGTCCCGAAGTTCTTGGTACCAAGTTAAGATCCGTTGATGGAGAAAGATTAGCTTACCCCACCCCGTACAGACAACTCATAGGTGCCCTTACCTACCTCACTATTACCCGATCTGATATCTCTCATGCAGTTCATACAGCTAGTCAATTTCAGCCGCACCAACATCTGTTCATATGAGTGTTGTTTTGCGTATTATTCGATATGTTAAAAATTCTTCTAACAAGGGGGTTCTCTTAACTTCTTCGTCTTTTTATCTATCTTTGTATAGATATATTGACTGGGGTGGAGATGTCAACAATAGACACTCTACGACTGGTTTTTGTATTTTTTTAGGTAAATCACTTATATCCTGAAAGTGTAAGAAGCAACGGAAAGTGTCACTCTCCTCCACCGAAGCAGAATATCGAGCCATGACTACTGCAGCTACGGAAATCTCTTGGATTACAGTTGTTCTAGGTGATTTGGGAGTTACTTCGCAACATCCTGCTACTATTATGACAATAAAAGCGCCATGTACATTGCCTCCAACAACACCTTCCATGAACGAACGAAGCACATTGAGATGGACTGCCATTTTGTTCACGAAGAATGTTTGAACAAGAAGATAACATTGTGTTATGTCACATCTTAAATGCAACTAGCGGATTTCTTCACCAAATCTCTCTCGGCCACTCGTTTTCAATTCTTATTGGACAAACTTTCGATATATATCCCGTAAGTTTAAGAGAGGGTGTTAATTGTAATAAGTACACGGGCCATTAGGGCCCGTGTTTGAGATAAGATTGGCCCAGGCCACTAGGGCATGGGGCCAGTCAAATAGCCATTGGAGGCGAACTGCCTCCAACGGATAGTTAACTGTGTTGTGCTGGCACAGCAGCCAGCCACTTCTTCACCTCTTGCATTGTATTTTCTTCCCTTATTAATACTCCATTCTCTCATCAATAATACTATGCTGTCTTGCACAACTTTTATTTGTAGTTTGACTTGCTTCCGCACTCTTGTTGAGTTATTTGTGTGTGACATCCATATTCAGATGTTTTGAGATCTTAGCGCTTTGACAAGTTGTATCGTGGACGATTCAACCTTCGATTATCAACAACAATTTACACCACCCCACCCCATAAAGCCCTGCTGCAGGAGAGGTTCTCAATTGTGAAACCAGGTCCCCTGCTGGGGCAGGGCGGGATGGTGCAAGCTAGATTACCATCCCTAAGCTAGGACTGTGTAGCTGAGCTCAGGGTAGGGGAACTCCTTTTGCATCTCTGGAAGCAAGGAAAGCAGTATGCAAGGGACAGAATTATGGCGGTGGAGAGGAAATATGGTCAAGGAGGAGAGGATAAGCCAAGGTCTCCACCACCATCGAGCTGCAAGACAGGCTGTGGAAGAATCCATCCAAAGTGGCAACAATTAGTGGACCGGAGCCGTGGAGGTGACAGTTGCCACATTGTTTCTTCTGATCTTGACTCCTTATAATAGGGTTTCCACAAGGTTTGCAGACACTTTCCATTATAATGCAGTGTTTATGTTGCTTGTGGTGTTAATTTTTGGCATCCTCCAACATAATGGAGTATATTTAGTTCAAATATCTCACATAATAGATGTTTTGGACATCACAAGAATTAGTCTATCCATGTCAAACACTAAAAAAGTGTATTGTGGTGTTACGCAAAAAGGAGGACAAACTTTGATCACATTAAAGTTTCTTCTCCTATTTACACCTAAATATTTGCCCTTGATTCAGTCAAGGAGACATCACATATTCACTTTGTTGCACAAGCCCGCAAGTGCTTTTTCTCATGTTGTAGAAGCCAAATTTCACATTCATCATAACTGTGAGTGACAGAACATCAATCACCAAGACCAACTTTACAAGAGCATGATATGTCTGTCTGTCTGTATGTATGTGAGTGTGTGTATATGTCAATAAAAACATCATGAGATGCAATTCTCGCATAATGTAAAGGATAGTACCTTTAATAATTGTTGAATAAAAAGAGTTACATCCTTCCCTGTGATAGGAATGGACTTGATGCTGCTTCCTATGACATATCCCTCTGCCACGGGCACAACATGTGCGGCCCCTTCCCCAATATCAACCACAGCACCTGTCATTTCACACTGAGTAAAACCTGCATTAGCTAACAAAAAAAAGGACACAGTGGCAAATTAAAGGAAAGGAATCAGTATTTCCTTAATTCTAGAAATAGTGCACACAAAATGTGCTGAGATTCTTGAAACATGAAGGTATGGTAAGAGTTAAAAGAAAAAGTGAAAGAAATTCTCCAGGAGGTAAATGATTTTTAATAAACTTTTCCACTCAAAAAAGTTTATGTGGCTTTCTGCACTCCGGACATATCTCAAGTGTAATTTGTGAACAAGTACCATGAATCTGATTTTCAGCCACAACTATAGACACATTTGTGTATTTTGACCATTACAATCAGTAAAGTGTGACTCAAAATGAATTTAAATGACTTACAGCACCAAGATATGTTCGTCTATCTCTGTATGTGCAAGTAGGCCTTGTGTCTTAACTACAGTATCCTTGAGCACATAATGCATACATGATTTATGTCTATGCTGAGTACTCGAAGGAGCTGAGCATCTGGACAAAAGGTTTGGATGAACAAAGAGGTCTCTAAAGGAATTAGAAATCAAATGCTCACAATGCAACACAATAGAAATGCCAAGTTTGCACCCAAACAATTAGATCCAGAGCACAGTTCTTATCAAACAACCCATGAACTCATCTACAGTACTTGGTTACCTATGAATGACCAGCAAATGAATTTTAAATAGAGACTACAGACACAAGTTTGCCATATAACTCCACATGTTGCTCTCACCTTCTTTGTACTTTAACTAGCATTCATTACCCTACTAGTCACGTTCTCATTTACTGCACCAAAGTCCAATCGCCTATCAGACAAGAACAAATGGAGCACCAGAGAATCCACCTTCAAGACAGGCTAGAAGTTTGCTCAAAATTGCAAGAACTGCTTCGTTTGCTATAATCCCATAATTCATCAGTTTTTACCAAAATAAAGGCCTTTTGCTTGGGTAATCATGATTGAAGTATAAATCGTCCAGTGACTCAACCAGGACTCTTATCTAGAAAGGATTGTTAGGTGAATGGGCAGAAAAGTAGGGGCACCTTTTTGCTGCTAAGTTCTTCAGAATTATCCACAGATTGGAATGTCCTCTTAATATTTTCATGATAAGAACCTTCTGTCCTAACCAGGTTAATTTGAAAAACTTGAGAAACCCCATGAGGACCAGAAATCCTGTTGTCCATCCGTCCTCTGTATAATCTCTAACCTCTTCATAAAATGCCTCAAATCTTCAAATATTGTAAACACGAACTAGAGTGCAACTCTTGCTGCAAATAATTTCACCTTAAGTACGATGATGGTGTCTTTACCATTATCCTCTATTGACTTGCTCACCATATGGACAACTAAGTCATCCCAATGCTATAACATGAAATTTCATGAAAAGAGTACTAAAACCTAAAACGAATCTTCAGCAGTAGGTGGGATTAGTTACATGGATTCCTTCTATCTTAGATCATACGCTCATTTAAATTCAAAACAACTAGAACATTAATGGTTTCTTTCCAACAGAATATAGCCCTTCTTTGGCCTCTTCTCTGTGCACATTCAGAAGCCTATACCTTTGCACTGGATTTCCATTTTGGCTCTCATCAAGATGTTCAAACCACCTTAAGTATATTTCTCCATGTTCCTCAAACCACTTGAGCATATTTCTCATCTCCACAAAGAAGCTCCATGCACCTCCGTTTTCATTCAAAACTTGCTGGAAGAGGCAGACTTTAACATGAAAACAGGAAGAAGAATCACTTGGAACATAAACAAAGAAGCAAGTTTTCATAGGAGAACATAATTGCTACATATTATACATTCAAAACCAAAACCAAGCCTTCTCCACACTATGTGGGAGGATCTATTGATTGTTAGTCACTACTGCACTGTATCTAGTGTTATGATAGCATTTAACTCCAAAAGAGCAAAGATTCTCAGTCACTATGGTTGTCATGTACATACATAGTTATAAATTCTTAAAGTTATTGAATTTATCGCAGAATCATCAAAAGCACAGAAGGCAAGGCAGCTTTGTAACAGGATGGTCCACTCTTTAACAGTTAGTAGTTACCATTTATTCCCAGAAAATAAAATACTAGAAGAAATTAAAGGAATTGTCACAATCCCTGCAGGAGGACTAATTATTTGCAATTAATCATTGAAGCTCCCTCTAAAAGATGCATTGAGATCCAGTACAGAGATTGTGCACCATAGAAACAAGTATGTTAGTGCAGCATATTGCAGAAAGTTGTATCGAAAGGGAATATAGCCAGTGGATAAGTGATCCAAGCGAATAGGATATCAATTTCACTGCCATGTCTAAAAACCAGAAAAGCACCAATTTTCAACTACAGTAATAGGTAAAACCATGTCAACATGCATACAATCCTTTACTAACCTTAGAACTTGTATATCCAGCAGCAAGAGCAAGAACAGGTTGCACTGCAATATAAAGGCCAGGGACATTAAATGTTTCAAACATGATTTCTCCCGTATACTCCCGGCTTTCAGGAGAACTTAAGGGACTCTCTGTCAATAGAAAATAATGATCTTCTGGGTCACATCGCAAGTAGTTGAATATGCATTGCTGCCAGAACCTCTCCATTGCATCCCAATTCTCCACCTGAGGAAGCCGAAGCTCTGTAATTTTTCCGAGAATAAAATAAAAGCCCTCACAAATGCCTATCCAAAGAACATCTCATTCAAATGGTTCAACCGTCAAAAGTACTCAAAACACAAAAGGCTTTGATATGCTACCTGGCCCTGATGAATAGGATAACTGAGATTATAGGTGCTGCTTGACCGAGATCTTTGCAAGGCCTCTTCACCAATAAAGAAGTCAAGATCTGCCATGACACCTGCATTGTGCTGCGCTAACCAATTTCCCTTACCAGAACTCCTTGAAGGATTTAAAAAAGACTCATTTACAGCTACCACAGTAGGAATGATGAAGCAGGGTTCAACATTTCCAGCAAAACCCATCTTTGTATACCTGTAAGAATACAATTTAAAAATTAAAAGGATACTGGAAAGTGGAATATATTAGGCAGAAATTGTTGACAACTCAAACTAACTGATGGTAGAAAAGCAATAAGGAAGCTTCATGATTTTGATCCACAAGTAACTCGATCGAAGAGGCGGGGAAATGCAATAACAGTGAAAGTTTTCAACAATTTCAAAATAATAGGAATTACTGACTGCCACATAAAATCTATAAAAAATTGAAGAGACACCAAAAAGTACAGAAAATAACCGTGTTTAGATTGGGACTTTCAAATGAAGGTGGTTGTGTATATGCGGCGGCAAATTTCCGTGGAGCTTTTGAATTATGAGTACCCTATGAATTGGCTACACATCAGAATATGAAGGCGAAAATACGCATGCCTAAAGCAGGAAAATGAATAAGAAAAGGTTTAAAAAGTCATGGGTTCTTTTAGGATGTTAAAAACTGAAGCGGAAGGCAAAAATATTGTAGAAACACCACACTTTCTTTGGGGAAGCAATGGCTTTCGCAGTTCAAGTGAAATGGCATATAAAAGCAACTGACAGTATAAATAGATAAAGTAAGAATTCTCCAAATTGAGAAGTACAAGAGGTCAAATTATGACACTAGTGCACTTAGATTGTGTACTTTGTAAAAAATTAGCATAAATAAGTCTTGGACTTTTCCTCAATATGAAGACGTATTAAAGCCAAATAGGAACCTTTGTACATAAAGAAGTACAAGAACTCTGATTATGATAATAGTACATCTCACGTAACTAACCTTTGTACATTGAAGATGTGAGTCACGCTGACTAGCTAAATTCTGCAACATGACTAACAACAATGCATGCCTAATCACCAAGAACTAACCTGGAGCTCACAATGTTGTGTTTTTGAGGAGGTTCAGAAACATAATAATTGTACCCATGAACTCATGTGAAGCAACGCATTGAAATGGTCCTCAGCAACAACCGTTAAGGACTAAGCAGATTCTGTGGGAAATTCTGGATTCACAAAGCTCATGATCCATAAGCAAATCTAGTAGCCTTGTGAAACTGTTGTCATCACCATGTTTGTCATGATCCTTGAAGATTAGACTTAGATGCTGGACAGACTGTGTTCTGTTTCTAAAAGAAAGGAAATATCAACTTTGTCAATTGGTAGCAAGTTGCATATATCTCAACAAGCCCTTGCCTGGTATAGGTCACATGTATTTTCATTGATCAAGATATTCAGAGTGTCTCAGTGCTCATTGGAGACTTCTGCCATCCTGCATACATTCAATGTATCACAGGTGGAAGGACAATTACCTTCATGAAACTGTTCTCAAAAGCCGGTAAAAAGGGATCTCTTTGAAGATGCAGTTGAATTAGCGCAGTAGCCCTCTCCTCTGAAATTCGAATAATTTGGACACATAACAGCCAACTTAGACCTATTTCTTTAGTTGGTGTTTTTTACAAAGTCCTGTGCTGAAGCTTCTATTGATCAGCATCAAGCCACTGCTGTCATCTCTCCCGCCAAACTGACAAAATGCTCCCAATCATGGGTATGTTATTATTTGCATTCTTCTGAAATTCAACATGCCAAAACCCTTTGATAGTGTGAACTAGCAATTTCTTATTGTTTATTACCCTCTTGTGGATTCAAAATGACAACAGACCCTGGCCCTAGTCTACTATCCAATTCATACATCAAACGGCTGCTAATATTAAATACGATAACTATTTCTCAATCTCATAAGTAATACATCAAGGATGCTCTCTCTCCCCCTTCCTCTTCAAATTAATTTGGGTAACTTTTTTCAACTTTCTAGAGAAAGGCCTCCAGTATGGATTTTCTAGAGAAGCTGGGAATTTCAGGTGTGAACAGACCATCTCTAGTTCAATATATGGAGGATCATGGTTTAGCAAAGGTGGCACCAAGTGCAGGGTGTGGATTTAAATCTCTTTGAATAAGCTTCTACTAAAACACTGTAAAGAACCATATTGAAGTCAGATTTAGGTATGGATACGATATATACAGTATTGATCTAGTGATATGTGTCCTTGATACTTCCACATGTTATGACCCAAATTCCAGTGAGTTATTCTGCATAAGATTAAGAAGTACTCCACTTCTCCTACATGAACTAGGCTGCGAATTTAAGTTTTCCAGAATCCAACTAAATAGAAAGACTAAAACCTACTAGCCTAAGTAACTTACTTCTTCTCTAAGCTTTAGACATTACCTAATCCTTTAAAAATTAAAACAACGCCAACCCATTTGTAGATCCTGCGATATAAGAAACCATTTGAAGATAGTATCAATGACAAGCTCTTTAGTGGTGTGGGGATCAACATCGTAAGCAACCGCTTTTCAAATTCCCAGAAATCACGAATCGCATCAATAAAGTCTTCTAGTTTGTGGTGATCCTAATATATTTGAGTATGCCTCTTAATTTACAGAAAACCATCCAGTTTGGCCTGCATCTCCCTTATCCCATCCAGCACAAAAAGACAATACATCCATAGGCTATCAAATTTTTCCTTCTAATTGCTACTGTGCTTTTCCTTCCCTTTCTGCATTGTAAGGAAGTGAGAACTTGAACAAGGAGAGACGAATCTACAACCAAAACAAAGCATACCCACAGAACACCACAATGGCATCGTTGGACATTAGTTAGAAGAGTTAAAACAGACGGTGGAAACGGAAAACTAACCATATGAATGCTTATAATTATTAGAGCTGTGCGTGAGAGTGTGTGTGTGTGTGTGTGTGAGAGAGAGAGAGAGAGTCTGAACACTAGTAACAAAGAGAAAACAAGGTAACCCAGAAAACCAAAATTTCCAACAGAATTACGAAGAAACAAAGAAAAGCCCGCAGTGGGCAGAAGCGAGCCTCGTGGCTCGCGGGATCACCAACAAGGGGAAGCAGAGAAAAGTTGAGAAAGGAAAAGGGAGCGCTACCCGGTTCCATTATCGATGACGACGGCCGGACGCGAAACAGCGTCCATTCAGATTCAGAGCGATTTGAGGAAGACCAAGGATCTACGGCCGAGATGCACAGTTGGACGATGGTGGTGTCGCTTCTAAAATCCAAGAAAAGCATCTATTGCTGCCAATTGGAGCGTAAGAGTTCGATCTCAGATCGCTCTCCGTTCACAGCACATCTTGGTCTCCCTTCCCAAGCCGAAACTCTCAACTCTCTCTCTCTCTCTCTCTCTCTCTCTCTCTCTCTCTCTCTCTCTCTCTCTCTCTCTCTCTCTCGATCCCCTTTTCCTCTTGCAGAGTGATTTCCCTGCACACTGTAAAACCCTTTGATTCCCTCTTTTTCTCTCTAAAAAATCAGCAGATGCTCTGAACTATAATTGGCCTTCAAGGGCGATACGGTCTGCTTCGCGTTACAGTTGACTCCTCTCTCTATACCACCATCAACAAAAACGAAGCCTTTGAATGATATTTTTATATAGAAAAAAATGTGGACCAATGCACTTGCAGTGTTTAGAGATGTGAAAATGGGCTTAGCTGGGGTCCGGCTAAGAAAAATGTTGGGTCAGACCAGAAGTTTTGGCCCATTTTAGGAGCAGGGCCAAATGATCCGGTCCGCCTGTTTCTGGAAATCAATGGGACCAACCCGTAGAGCAAGATTATATATATATGTGTGTGTGTGTGTCAAAATGAGTCTAATTGAATCAAGAAAAATGAATATGACTCGATCTGGTCTAACCTGTGGGGTTGGTTCAGCCCGTATTGACATCTCTAGTTGTGTTAGATTATATATAGAGAGAGAGTACGTGTATATGTACGTGTGTGTGTATATGCACACATATATGTCAAAATGTGTCGAGCTGAATCAAGAAAAATGAATCTGGCCAGACCCGCCCAACCTGGTAGAGTTGGCCCAGCCCAGCCCGTATTGACATCTCTAACCATGTTAAATTTTCCTCTAAAGAAAGAGATACCACAGTGTTACAGCATCAGGTGTGTGATGCATGTGCGAAGGACGATTCGGCACTAGAGAGGAGTATGTGGAATGTGGTGTGTGGTGTGTGTGCGTACATGACTCTGATGTTAGGGAGGGTGAATGTAGAGGTCTGGTGTTTAGGAAGCTTTTGTAATAAGCAGGACATACGGGGTCCTATTAGTTAGCTCTCTTAAGGAGGTTTACCATACACAACAGCAGCAGGTAAACTCACCGGTAGGCAAACTGGGTTCAGTTTGGGGAGGGTTCAGGAAGGTTTTCTAAAACAAAAGTGCACCGGTATGGTACCAATAGTTGGGCGCCGAATTCATCAGAGGGTATTTGAGTTTGAACGTGTGTTTGCTTATGTATGAGTTGAGTCACGTTAAGGTCTTTAGGTGTTTTTGGTATAACGTAGGAGGAGTCTTGCATGGAACTAAGACCTATATCTCGTTTCTTATTAGGATCCGGTCTCTTGATCTATAAAAGGAGCAGGGTAGCTCTAGGTGAGGAATTTGGTTTATTGGTAAGAGTTGAAAGAGAGAGACTCCACCTAGGATATGAGTGATGGAAGGAAGAAGGTTGTTGTCAAGGACAACCTTACTCGCAGACCACTTTTCCGTCTCTACCATTGGGTGAGCCGGATGACCAAGACATGAAATCGCCGGACTGCACTTTTTGCTTGTTGTGTGGCCTTCCCTTGGTGGTTGTAATAATCGGATCTTATTTACATAAATAAACCTCTCTTAGGTGTTTCAAGAGATTTGTGAAGGTGTGCATGTGTTCAACAAAAAATCAAAAGCTGTTAGACAGCACACGACATCGTCGCCGGTTACCAAAATCGACCCCATAAGACAAAGAGCAATATGTCACTGGCTAGGGGGTCAACTTGCCAGAGAAGGTCATGAGTTCGATACGCAGTGCGTGCACAAAGCTTTGGCCACCCCATGATACCAAAAGAAATTTATAACATGAGAAACACTCGGACCTAGGCCACGTCTCTTGCTTAATTCTGAGCTTTTACAAATTTCTTCTGCATTCATGCCGTAACAAAGGCTTCCTCGATGCATTAGATCTGTTAATTGATCCGAACCAATCACACAGGGTTGTCAGTGACTTGTTAGTTCATTCTTCTGCAACTGAACCTGAAACAAACACAGCTTCTTGTTAAAGTAAAAGATGTAGCTTTTCACATATACTATTTGAGTAGAAAATTTAATTTCTCGACTAAGAACGAAGAAAATAATTTGCCTGTATTAGAAGTGTATTTGCTTAATGAAATAACAATACAAAAAGATATATGACCTTTTCTCATGTGTTACTATCTAAAGTCTAAGACACACCAGCAGCTTGTCTGACTTTCAGCCCTTAGAGGGATAATGACCAGGGATGCATGCCAAGGCCATAGAGAGGTTCTGGGTTGGAACTTACGTATGATGAGCTTATGTATGGCTAAGACCACAAGGATGTGCTTGATTCATGGTGTCATGCTCCTCATACGCACACATGGACCTACATTAAGTTCAGAACCATGGTTCTCTGTTTGGTTCATAAATGAAAATGATGTGTGGGTTTTTATGAGTTTAGTTCTTGTGACCCACCTCCCTCTTGATAGTAAAGGTTTTCTTACTTGAATTAAGCCTGTGGAACAACATTTTATGACAAAGGTTCCTTGTTTGTAACACAATGGAACATAGAATTGCGAGCACCAAATCTGCTAGAGCCACAAATCAAACACACCCTAAAGAGCTCCTGTGCCAAGAAGAACTTCACCCAAGATACGAGACTTAGTTTAATTGCAACCCCAGCAACACAAACTAGGAAGATTGTGGTTAAATAATGGATGGATATCGAGCAGACTTGGGAGCAAAACAGTCCCACCTAAGTTTTTGGAAAATCATCCATGGGATACATACACAGTATGCCCCCACAAAAACGATAGAGATGTTACATAGCTGATCTTTGTGTGAATGGTCAATTCTATTAATGCTCAAATCTACTTAAACAACTCTATCATCAGATATGCATGGTAGACAATTGAATTTAGAAAGTGAAATGTAACAGTGTACCTTTCATACTTCGTATTTAATCAACAATAGTAGATTTTTCTTTTTAAATTTAAATCTTCACTATTGATATCACCGATCGAATAGTGAAAAAAATTGAGTGGATTTAAGCATGGACCACTATCTCATGCATATAGATAAATAGATAGCATATGTTAGGGCCAAGATAGACTATAAAGAGATATGAGCAATTAATCATAGGTAAGATGAACATGATTGGATCAATAGATGGAGCAAGACATTGCTTACACCATCTTAGTTAGGTTAATTAAGCATAACATCTAGTTTAGCCTTATGTTAGATCCACAAAGGTACGCCAAGAACTCAATCCCACTGCATTAATTTCCTATGTCACGCACGGTGCACATACATGAACCTTCAGGAAACTACACTGTAACACACTGTTGGATGAGATCTGAATAATGGCTGGTGGGTTCGTGTCTTAGGCCGTGTTTATGTGTCGAGAACAAATATACCAGTAAATCTGAACATGTTCAGACCTCTTTTGTACCATTTTGGGTGGACTTGAATAGATTTTTGCAGTCAAGTTCATGTCAGCTCCTTGTGTTCCCAGTAATTTGGTGTGTTAGGCCTTTATATGTGGCTTAATGTTCCTGTCGGATACCTGTCGACTAGAACATTGATTTTTTCCCGTGCCGCTAGGTGAACAAAAACATGGATCAGGTTCTCATGTTGAGTTCGAGAGGCCACATAATTAGGCCCAGCGATTGCACCTCTTGGGTTAGAGATGCCAAAATAGGCCTTGTCTGGGTCAGGACAGGCATTTCCGGCCCATTTTTGAAGCAAGAACATGGTCTGGCTGGTGTGGCCCTGGGAGCCAACACAGGCCGGGCCGGGCTGGGTGTTATATATATATATATATATATATATATATATATATATATATATATATATATATATATATATATATATATATGTATGTATATATGTACAGAGAGAGGGAGGTTGGATCCCAATACCACTGATATTGTTCACTCATATCTGATTATTGTTTTTTATGGTATGAGTGTAATTTAAAAAGATTAATGAATTTTGAAAAAATATATTGTTATTATACTTATGCACCGAAATGTAATAATAGAACGCAACATTAGTGGTAGACGGGATTCAATCTCTCTCTCTCTCTCTCTCTCTCTCTCTCTATATATATATATATATATATATATATATATATATATATATATATATATATATATATATATATATATATATATATATGTGTGTGTGTGTGTGTGAAAACGAAAGTGGCCCAAGGGGCTCTCACCTGGCCTAACCTGTAGAGCATGGCCTGGCCTATATTAACATCTCCATACTTGGGGGGGCAAGGCCCAGCGACAGCACTTCCTGAAGTGCGAGCACTTGTTCCCCAAAAAATGTGCTCATGAAACGTGGGATCCATAGTAGCACCATACCCTGCCTCACTGGCACTGCACATTCTCAAAACCGAGTCCCAATCCACATGGAACGTCAACGCAAACACTTCTAAGAGCCGGTTTGCATTGCAGAAGTCCGTTGCGGACCGACTTCTGTAGCATGGAAATGACACATGCAAAAGCCACTCTCCCATAAAATAGTTGGTTCAAAAGAACCCAAAATTTCAAGTAAGATGATAAGAAGCCAGTATTTTCATGCAACTTTGCGTGCCCATCAAACAAGGGCCTAAGCTGGCATGGGCCTTTAGGACTAATGCTATGAAATTGGAACCCCAACTGCATATCCAGCAACAAAGGGCTTATGATCATGCTAATCCTCCTTGGATGTATTCTCTTGAAGAAGCTCTTATCATATGTCAAATGAGTCATATAATGATTTGAGCAATCAAATTACAAATGCTTTCAAAAACATTTAAAAGTCTGCCATCTGACTCATTTTGACATAACGTGTGGTAAGACCTCTTTTGTATCACTAGTATAAGTGTACTTTTTTAATTTGAATATTTAGTGTCGATTTTTTAAATTTAAATTGAATGCATATATATATATATATAAAGAGATAAATACATGCATGATATTTTATATTTAATATATGATATGTATTAAATACAAAGTAATTCAAACTCTATCATTAGTCTCAAAGATCGAAGTAGATTATGTAATTTAAACGTCATTTTGCTCCTACACCCTATATATATATATATATATATATATATATATATATATATATATATATATATATATATATATATATATATATATATATATATATATATATGTATGTATGTATGTATGAGTAATCATGTAAGTGTGATAAGGATATAACACTACAAGATATTGGAAACAGCGTTGAGTCGGACACCCCAAAAGCGCAGGTGTCAAGTGTCGGACAGTTGGAGTACTGATCTAAATAGGTATTGAGTTTGGGCGCACTATAAATGATTCATACCCAAAGTTTATGTGATTTAATGCCAAAGCACAAAAAAGAAAGACCGAGATCGATTCCTCTGACATAGAAATTTTTTTTACTATGAGAAATCACAACCGTCCAACTTATCGAATATATCGAGATTTTTAATGATGCTTATAAAATATATGTTTCAATAGAAAGATTCGTGTTATTGGCTTGACTCATATTTCTCAAAAGAGTGGATCCTTGATGCAAATAAAGCCCTTCACAGCTAACGAACGATCGTTCTTCCTTCATGGAGCGTCGGACACTTGCATGTGGTGCAAGGGAGGTGAGGTGATAACATCAGAATAGTCCTGCGACCACCATCCAGCTGCTGCTTCTTTCTTCTTCTTCTCCTCTTTTTTTCTTCTGTGTTTGATATATTTATCATATTTGTGTTGCGTATTACGGTTTTGAGACTGCATCATCGGCAACACCGGAGGCCCATCTGCACATCAACGTACATATTACGATGCAAACATACGATATACTACACATGCAGCTGTAAAAGATCTGAATTAGGCCTACTTGTGTTTTGTACAATAGGATTTGCTTGAAAATAGAAGTTTTTAAAGTTAGTGATAGACAAATCCATCGTTAATCCCTGATGTACTTGTCTAATGATTTGGTTAATGTGCGCCAGTCAAGTGAAGCCGGCCGTCGTGCCGTCGTAGTCGATCGGAAGATGCCTCTTGCATGCCCTCTATTTGCATTGGCAGTGGGAGAGAGTTTATCTGCCAAGCAAGTGAAATGCCTAGCAGCAAATTCCAACGAGCAACATAAGGGACACCATTACACGATCACGGACCTGAAATTTCGAAAATCAACCTAAAGTATATAGCCGATGGTGAGATCCATTTGCTTTGCTAATAACACATACTTCAATCCACTCAAAACCATTCAAAAGGCTGTTCGCTCTATTCCGAAAGAGTTTCTAAATCCACACTGCCCTTTACACCTACAGAAATGGACACTTTTATTGTCATATTGTCCACCAACCACCACCACCACCAACTTCAACCATGCATCTTCACGCACACACACATACATACATGTAAATACTCAGATAGATTAACGTATAAGAGCAAAGCCAAGGGAGAGAGACAGAGAGAGAGATTTACTTCTTCGTGCTTCCATCTGGGACAAGCTTAGGAGGAGGCTTAGTATGAAAATATACGCTAACAGCATGATGACACTGAAGGGAAATGACTTGCTCTTGGATCTCTCTGGAAACTTGGCTTTAATCTCCGAACTTTATATTTGTGCTAAATCTTTGAATTTTTAAGTTGAACATCCAACAACATTTCTTTTATGATATTAAAAAATCTGTAATTTGAAAACCAACTTTCTGACTACCATGTTTTTATATAATTTAGCAAGAAATTCTTTGTCAAGTTCAAACCTTCCGAGCGTGGTATTCTAGGCTGACCTGAATAACTAGAATTAATCATTGGGATGCCAAAAGAGGAGCTGTCATGATGAGCAATGGTGGCTTCAGGCTACAGACAGCAAGAAAACGGCCTTAGACTCCTGAATTTTCAACTTGTTAGGCCCAAAAATTTAACTTTCATCATATTTTTTTTTGTCACGAGAGAAGGTCGAAGCCCCACATACGTGCACCCCATGAGAGTCGAACTCCCCACTAACAGTAACGATTCAGAGCGCCCTGCGGTTAAGGTATCGCTATGGAAGCACACTTATAATTTTAGATCCCGAACTTAAACAATTTTCGCTTTAAGCCTTAACTTGCAATGAGTCTGATGGTGCAACTCATACAGGTTAGAGAGAATCAGTGAAAGGTTGGGCTCGTCCTCAACTCATATCAGGTCACACATAATTATCAATCTATGTTTATATGAATATGTAAAGAGAATCTTGTTATCCAAATAGTAGATAAAAATCACATGAAATTTTACACTGCTGCAAACGCATATATGTATATGTATGTAGAGTGATCATACTTGGATCATACACACTATCAGTACTCCTTACTCATATTTGACTTTTTCAATGTATGAATATAATAATGTTTTTTATATTTTTTTTTAACCTTTTAATTTTAAATTACACTCATGCCACTAAAAAACAATAGGTGAACCGGAATAAATATGTCAGAGATAAACAGGTTTCAGTTTTCCTATGTATGCACCTATCTCGTATATATGTTCAACAAGTCAGCTCATGTTTGGTTTGTCTGGCTCCGCCTTGTCCAGATGTGTAACCTGGTTGTCTTAAATTAGCAAGCAAGACAAACCCATGAAGATAAAAATAACCTAGTGAGGTAGGCCATAAACAGAGGTGGCTTGGATTCTTGGCTCGTTTTGCTGCCCCAAAAAGAGAAAGAGAAACTGAGGTCTATATTAGATGTTTCAGGAAAGCTACTTTTGTTGTTTGATCTTTTCTAGTTTTTTACTTGTAAGTAACAGCTTACAGAGGAAAATGTAGGCAGTGGATTAAAAAGTATTTTTCATACTTTTTGTTTGATCTTGAAATTCCTACGCACAATCCAAGTCCAGAATCAATGGATCGTCTTTCTTTTTTCTTGTGAGTCGGGCCAATAGTGGTTTTGTTCACCATTATAAAATCACACTAGCCAGAGTCTCGAAAGGCAAAGCGTCGAGACCGTCAGCACGTTATCTATTCCAAAAGACAGCTCCATGTGACCATCACTATTTTCTTTCTGGGGAAGCGGATCAAGGAAAAATCAATAATCAGTATTACATTTATTCTCTCTCTCTCTCTCTCTATATATATATATAAAGAAAGAGGTAGTTGTAAATGTATAATATTTTTTCAGTATATAATTTTATATAAATATTTTTATTGTACAATTTTTTAGATTAACTGTAAAGATTTGAATTATTTTTTATTTAATACAGATAGTATATTAAATGTAAAATACAAAAGTATAACAATACTTTTAATTCAAATTTTCACTGTTGATATGAAAGATCAAATAGTAGAAATGTTTACATAAAATTATGCATCGAGACTACCTCTCTCTCTTTATTTATACATATGTATATATATATATATATATATATATATACTTGAACTGTTATATATACTTTCTCTCACTCAATAGAGAGAGAGAGAGAAAAAACAAGGTATATGTTAGCATACTCAAAGAATTTGATTTTAAAGATAGATAATTGAGATTTGAATTCACAAAAAAAATATAAATATACTTTTGCAGTTGTTCTCGATTCACATATGAACCTTTATCTACTGAATTTAAATCTCAATCACTCATTTTTTTGAGTGATTGAGATGTGTTTAGATATACTAACATCTAAGTATGCTATCATATATATATATATATATATATATATGAAGTTGGAAAACGCAATGCACTTTGTCCTTCAATGGTGTCTTTTCATTTTTTTTATGCCTCCCACTATATTAAATACGTAGGGATCCACCTTCACTGCACATGAAGATGCATATTGCGTTTTTCCGATGCTTCTTCTCTTTATATATATATATATATATATATATATGTGTGTTTGTGTAGAGAGAGAGAAAGGAGAGAGATTATTGCAGGTCCTACAAGCACATGCTAGTCAAAACAAGAAAGAATATGAGAGTAGCTCTTTTGAAGCTATAGGCATGTGCAATGCAACAAGATGAGGACAAGCAGCTTAGCATAAGATGGTTGATTCAGGCAGAAGAATGAAAAGAACGATTTTTGGTACTTGTGGCACCTTTTTAGTAGCAACAATCCGGATCCAAGGCACTACATTCTATTGCCGGTTTCAGCCGTCGAACCAACTGAAGAGATTCTTCTATGGCGATGATGATTAAAGATAAACGCATTAACTAATTACGACTAGTGCATGCAATCATGGCATGCAAGTTTGGTGCATCTAGCCTTCTAGGTCAATATTTTTTTTTTGTGCTCTGGGGTTTGGAATACGTCCTTATAGCTCATTAAATTAAGCATTATTTTAGGTAGACATGATCGGTTTAGAACCAGTTTAGATGGTTTCAATCGAAATCAAACTGGGTTAAGAATCGTCATAAAGTGGAACAGATGAAACTTAAGCCAGAATCGAACCTGAAACTGTGGATCGCCGGATTCTCTTATAGTTTCACCTTTCATGGAACCAAAACCGGCAATTCCAAACTGCCAGCTCTAGAACCTTTTTAGTTCTTCTTAAAAAAATTAGTTCTTTCAAAAGTTTTGCTGGTTTAAAACTCAAACAAAAACTGTCTCAAAACCAATGGTTTCAAATGTTCCAGATTACCCGGAACCGACGATCTCTAAGTTTAGGATCATTAAAGGAGAAAGTATGGAAATAGGCCTATCGAACTTAGAATTTTTTTTTTTGTTTTTAATGTAGGAGTTAGACTCTGGTTTTCTTTTGGTACAGCAACGAGGCCAAATCCAGATGCGCACCCTGTGTATCAAACTCATGGCCTTATACTTGTGAGTTGGCCCCCTAACCGGGCGAACTCTTGCTCATTGTGCTACACGCGCATGTTTAACCAGAAATCAGCCAGCAGAGGAATCAAATTTAGCGGCACAGCATTATGAGAAGAATTAAGGAGCATTCGGGCACGGAGTTATAGGCATGGCGGATTGGGGTGCCCCTGAAATAATAAAAATCCATAGGACTCACCCCCTGCTTGCATATCGGGTCGTGGGGTTCAGGCCTACACCAACCCGCACACGATTTCTAGAACCCAACTCTCCCCTATCCAACTTGCGTTAAGAAAAAGATGAAGATGATAAAACCAAAAGGTGCATAGAGTTCAGGACCCAGAGTGTTAGGCTCTATGACTCTGGCTGTAGGTGGGTACTCTGACTCTCGAGTTGCTAAGTTCGATTCCCTGGAGATCCATGCTGGTATTTAGACTCCAGCCTCACTTTGTAACAAAAAAAAAACGATTCAATTGGTAGACAGTAGCGAACCCAATTTAGGGTGAGGTAAGGCATAGGCTTCACCCAAAATCTTAAAATTTCTTGGGTTTGTTATTATATGTAAAAAAAAGTATGAATGCTTTGTGGATGTTAAATAGAAGTGTGCTTCACCCCAAAAAAAGTATAAATGCTTTGTGGATGTTAAATAGAAGTGTGTTTCACCCAAGAGCACGGGTAATAGTTTTGATTACTGTCTGTATCAACAATGATTTATTTGACTGTAAATCAAACAACAGTAATTATGCTTCATTTTCAAAATATCAAAACATTTTAGGATAATCACATATATTATTTTCATAGTCTGGAATGAAGTTATTAATCAACTGACTGAAATTTACGTACTAACAGTGAGGATAGACATTGCCGGTTCTGGTTTGTGGTTTCAAGCCACGGGTTCCAGTTTTCTTACTAGAACCGAACCCCGATTTGACTGACTTAAGTTCTGGTTCATACTTGAGTTATAAACCGCTCAGAACTAGAAAAAGAGCATTAACAGTTTCAAAAATTTTAGAAAAATATGGAACTTGCGGTTCCAAGTTCAACCTACTTCCGATTCTATGGAAGGTGGAGCTGGAATTGAATCATGTGGTTCTTGGTTTTAGGTCCGGTTTGACAGGTTTCCATTCCAATTGTTTCTTGACACAGTTCAGTTTCGGTTAGAACCGTCGAGCTGGTTTCAAACGGGCCATATAAGTTGGAGTTTATGTTACCAAAAGATGAAATTTCAAGAAGATGGTTTCTCTTAATTACGAAAAGATGAGATTTCAAGCATAAACTTCATTGGGACCAAGAAATCCGGGTCTGTTACACCACCATTGATCCTAACTTACTATCATGCACGCACGAACATACACACAGGTGCCTTTGATCAAGTTTGGGCTGCCTGGCTAAGTAGCCACGCATAAAACTTGTGTGTGTGTGTCTTCATCTACCTTACTGCAATGTTATCTTACCAGTTTCTATTTCCAATCTTTTCTCTTTTGGATAAGAAAACTAGGGTTAGAAGAAGCCCATCAGATGCACACTTAGGTATCGAACTCTTACCCTCATGCCAGTGTGCTACGGACCATTTGGGCTAGCTTTTCCATCCTTTCAGGTAGGGCTCTGCACATCTTGCATATCCAAAAAAACGTTCGTGTTCACTACGACACGATATTTTCTCACCATTTCAGTTATTCAATATTGAACGAAGAAACTTATTTCATTTATATATAAATCATACATACACACATAACACTCTTGCAGTACTTCATGCAAGGAGTACTGTTAACCACGAATTGAGAAGGTAAAATAACAATAACAATCATAGTAATTAACCATATCTCCAACTTAGAAGCCGATACAGACTGAAGAATCCTTATATATACGACGACGGGCTTCCTCTGCTTATAAAACTGTACTGATTATATAATTATATATATTATGCTTTGGCTAATTAATTAATGTTCTTCGCCTGCATTGAATTTTGATTTGGTGAACTTAATTGGCAGGACGAGAGGGGGAGTTCTTGATAGGGTAAGATGCCTCCATGGCGATGCCGCAGAGGCCTTGCTTTGCTTGGACCCCGCGAGCCATCCTGAGGTATCCATTCTCACCCCAACTTGCTCCCCAGGAGTTTCTCACGATCCAGTACTTGGTCCCATCGTCGGTCGCTCCATAGCCCACGACGGCCACCCCATGATCCAACTCAGTCCCACAATCTCCGGTAAAAACACCCTGCATCCATATAGAACACCATCAATATTTACCTAATATTTACCTTTCTCTCTCTCGTGCTTTTACATATATCTTTCGTGTATGTGTCCTATTTATCGTTTGATTTATGGTTTATGAAACTAAGCCATGCCTGTCCCTGCAGCAACGCTGCAGCATATTAACATTTAATTCCAGTAATGGAAAGACCATGTGTTATTGTTTTATGGTTTATATATGAAACTAGTATGGTAAGTTAAGGAGGTGAAGGTGCATACCGCAGAGTAGAACTGGAAATCATTGCCACCGGCATCAATTGCAACGGACACAGGTTGATGAGCGGCGGCCTGCAACAAAGCTGCCTCGTTGTTGGCTGGCACATTCTCATGCCCATCAATGGTCACATCATGGGTGTTGAGCTGCACATGCATAAAACGTACACCCAATTAGCAAGTATATCATATCCTCTCTCTCTCTCTCTCTATCTATCTATCTATATATATATAGGATATGGATATTAACGTAAGAGATTAGTTGGTTAAGATTTGAATTTGAAAACTAAAATATAGTGTACTTTTATGAATGTACATCTTCGACAGATTTTAGGATCTCACTTGATTAAAAAAAATAACTTGCGTTTTTTAATTTAAATATTAATCAGATTGGATGATAGAGATTTATTTAGATATGATACATGCACGTGTGTGTGAGAGAGAGAATTGGCTGAGATTGAGTTCAGTATGTAGTTCAGTGAACTTCCAGCACCTTATTAACATCACATTTGCCATTTTGAGCCTTGTATGGGTAGTTCTGCTCTGTGGTGATCCCTCCATTTTGCTTAATGAACTCAAGTGCATACTCCATGAGTCCTCCATTACAGCCTTGGTTAGCCTTGTTATCGCAATCAATGAGTTCCTGCTCGGATAGTGACACCAACTTGCCGGTTCTGATTTGATTAATACCCTCCACAGACACAACAGTGGAAAATGCCCAGCAGCTCCCTGAAACATTCACTCTAAATTACTTGGTGTTTGCAAGCTTTTACGTTGAACAAAGAAGAGTATTAACAATATATACATACGTATAACAATGTATGTATGTACGTACGTACATATGTATGTTTGTATGTATGTCTATATGTATGTATGTATATAGTATAAGTAAGGTACTAAGTTGACTGTTCTTTGTTTAAATGAGGTGATTGATGAGGCGATCAACTAAAGCATACAAAAGTATGCAAGATGACTAGACAGTGCCTCTAAAGAGTTAATTACCACATTGAGCTTGGTTCTTAACAGCTGTGACAGCTCCAAGGGCCCTCCAATCGATAGACGCTGGGAGGTCAGTTGCTTCCTCATACATGAAGGTCGTGTTGGCACGTGGAGTCCCGCTCCTTGACCTGTGATGTTTGATTTTAGAGCCAGCGTAGAACTCTCTGAATTCTTGGTTGGTCATATCACCAAACTTGTTTAGCTGAAGCTTGTAAGAGGTGTTGCCTTTCTTGTTGAATTCATATACATATTTAGCGTTTTCCTTGAAGATATTGAACCTCTTGTGCTTCTCACGGAAGCCTCTTGACACGTTGTGATGGCTAATCCATCTTTCATACAGACCCCAGAGGCTTTCTTCACTAGCCAGATCTTCCTCTTCGATGTGAAATCCCTCCTCATGAAGGAATCCAACTCCAAAACAAAAGAGTAGCGCGCAGATGAACAAAGACATCATGAGTTTTCCCATCTTTCACAAGGGGAGAAGATGGATAGATTGAAGAATATTTAGCGAGAGAAAGAGAGGCTAGTGGATTTGAGATATTGAGTGGAGAGATGGGTGGGGGTGGTGAGATTTAAGGAGCAGCAGCTGTTCACTTAAATAGGGAGATCTTGGGTCCATGGTGACGAAGACAATGCATGGGACATGAAGATTCCTTTGTGGCTTCCTCTAGTTGGTTAAGTAAAGCTCTGGATTCTCTTTATTGATGTGAGAGCTAGAGCTAGAGAGAGAGATGACCAAGTTGGTTAACTGGGAATCTGTGAGTTGGTTTCGTGTGTTTTGGGAGCATTCAAGGCCAAACCAGTCATGGTTTTGAGGGGTGGGGTAGAGTTTTTTCTACATTTAGGGTTGTTGGTGCACTCGAAGACATGCAGAGGTAGGTGTTATTTGAAACATAAGAGCCAGTCCGTTACATCCTTGCGTAATTAGAGCCACATTAAGTAAAGATTCCTACGTATCCATCACCATGCTCACTGTTTTCTGGTGCAAAGTAAAGATGGGTGATGGTTGTTAAGATACTATGTTCAGTTCATTCTGGTTTCATCTTTCCCTTGGTTTTAAGTTGAGGTTCTACCACAGATCGATCAACATAATCCAAGAGATGATAGGAAAGCAAATAATTTTTTTCCGGAACGTATTGTTTGAAGATCAGTTGGCTTCACGGGCAAATACTGTTTTCTTTGTTTTTTTTTTCATTTTTTCACGGATCAAGAGGAATAAAGAATTAACTTACTAGTCAAGAGCTCGAACCGTTTCAAGAATACAGCAGGTTTTTCCTCCAAACAAATCAACATATATCAATTTGATCTTTTTAGTGTTGGACTTAATGACTAATGATGATGATGATGATTGGGCTAATTAAGTCCTGTGATATGAATTAAATTTAATTCATATTAAGTATTCTTAAATACTTATTTGATATATCTTTGATGAAAGTGAAAGTTAAAAGTATGAAAGAAATATATGTGTTGAGGACTTGTGCATGGGAATATCAATCGATATTCTTTAGTACCATATTGATTGTCGGAACGATCCTATATGACTTTTTATATAGATGGTAGTTTATGAACTTTAGTTCAAATAGGTTGAGGAAGACATGGAAGACTACGTACACATATGTTGAGTTCGGCTTGGGTTTGGTATTTGATATTCTTTTTAAACAAAAAGTTTTGATCTAATAGTCAAATGGATAGGTGGATCCAAGGAAGTATACTTGTTGGAGCAGATCCAAGATATATTGGCTTTGTTATAAAAATCTCTATGTGCACTCTCCCTCCCCCTCTAAGTTCTGTTCTGATGAAGGCAGTTAAAATCTAACTATGTACTTGGCTCGTGTGATCATTTTATCCTATGAGAAAGGCATTGGTATCCGTTATACTTGATCATGAGATGCTGATTTCTCTAAGACAAGTATATGAGAATGACTCGATCAAATTTGTTACTGAATTTTGTTTTGCTTTACCTATTCAATACATCGTTTGCTTAATGGATTTTCATGAATAGTTACATTTGTTGATATTAGCATGACCTTATTTGTTGTATATTACTTACTTATGCATGTAGTCAACCGTTTCTTCCATCACTTAGCACCGGCCACAAGAAAATTGGCTTTAATACCATGTGATAAATCACCAAGTCAAATTAATTTTCTTATACAGTTCATTGAAATTATATATAGAGAGAGAGAGTTGCTAGACTACAATATATGGTAGACCATCCATATTAATATGAACATTTGATTGGATAGATGAATGTTTGATTCAAAAAGCAAAAATGAAATAAGCAAAGTTTTAGTTTGCACCTTTTGCTTTTCCAAAGCAACTTTTACTTTTACTTTTTAATATGGGCCATTCATGTGTGGAATGGTTTGAATTAGCTTGGATGGTCTAGCATGTAGTGAAAAAGCTTCTTTCTTCATTTTAATGCTCTCTCTCTCTCATATATATTATTATTTATTTATTTATTTATTTCTCTCATAGTACGTCGGCCTATCAAGCCAACTACTTCTTGGATGTCCTTATCTCCCTTTCTCCTCTATATTTAGTTCATTCACCACAACATACAAAGTTAGCTCTTCTCTAAGACTAATTGCAAGAGAACTGCTCTTTCTTTGTGTTTTTCTTAATTTAAAAGGCGAAAAAAACTGTTCTTTTAGTGTGGATTTACATGAATATAACTTAAAATGCCAGATTCAAGAGCTTGCATCATCAAATCTTTAGGTTGGGAAGCTCACATGCTTCCAAAGCTGCATGCGTATCCATAGTTTAGGTACATTATCAACTAATTAAAGAACCATGGACTGTTGTAATTATAGCAGGAGAAACGATGCACATATGGCAGAGGGGGGTGCCATCAGCCAGCCCTAGAAAGATATAACAGAGTTTGTTGGGGATCGGCGCCAACGTTTGCAGTGACGGCATATGATACAGTAGCCAGGATATCCTCCAAAGTAGTGACAATGTGGGAAGAAGAACGAAAGTGCAACTTGTTTTGGGGATGAGCTTCCTTCGTTTTGAAGGAAAACTATTGAACATGTTCATTGGTAAGGTAAGGCCGACCTTCACCAGATATGCACGCCCCCGGATATCGAACTATTGACCTTTAACTTGAAGGATCCCTGCAACCTCAAACCAAACTAGTACTCGCAGTTCTTAGTATTTTGAGAATTGAACCAAATTGTGTCCTGATCAGAACCGAACAAATAATTCTAAACCATTGTTCTACTTATTTAGGGTTTGGCTAAAGAAAAAGTGGTATGTCATCCTTTTTTTTTTGGATATACAGTCCAAATTTAATATGTATAAGGCATTATAAAACTCATAAACATATTAGGGGATATATACATACATATAAACTTATCAAGATTTATATGTATATAAGGATATGAACTAACCATATGTATACATATGGATATATATACTTATATAGGAAAACTGGATCCTGCCTATGAACGGCACCATCCCTCTCATATATGGGTATTGTTTGTTGCCAGCATGAGTGTAATTTCAAAATATTTTAAAAACTTTAGAAAAGTATGAAGGATATTTTTATTAAACTCATGTTACTTAAAAGCAATGGATGAACTGGTGTCAGTGAGCTGGATCCAATCTCTCTCTAATATATATATTATAATATAATGATTTGGTTTGGTTTCCATCACTAGAATTATAAACCGAACCACCAATTATTTTTCTGTAAAACCAAACCGAACCATGCCACTTAACATCTACAACCGAACTGCTGATTTGGACTCCCCGGGAGTTGAACTCCCCACCACCAGAAAGGCGTCAGAGCACCCTCCTAGTTTAGCCAAGATTTGAATGACAGATGAAAGTATTGGAATTGGAAGCCAGATTCGAATATAAATTTTGTCTAATATTGGCCAATACAAGTTTAGAAATCTATGGTAAGAAGATCTTAATTTTTGGACTTGGAATAATAAAATGATAAAAGATGGGGCACAATGAACACTAAGAATCCATGTAGCACTTAGTGTGAAGATGCCTTGTGTTTGTTTTGGTAGATATATAAGCTTAGACACGGGACTCAATCCATGCCCAAATCAGCAGCTTCCCTCATGAATATTCTTCACCTTCATCAGTCAAAAGAGCAATAGCTCACCTGGCTAGAGATTTGACTTACAAGTTGAAGGTCATGAGTTTGATACCCGGGGTGTGCATCTGATTCCATACTCTCCATTGTAAACAACTTCTTGACCGATAAAACCATTCAAATGAGGTCGATTTGAGTTTGGACTTTTTATTTATAAAATCCAGAGCCAAGTGCCAGAATGAACAGTACTTCCTAAATTCATATCAGATCTTTCATGACCCGGCCCATATGAGACCCACTTGCACCCCCACAAGAATCTAGGCACTATAGAGGAATTCCAGATATCTTCGATGATAAAATAGAGATCGTCCAATATGATTTGCCAACGTGAGGCTCTCGTTGTTCATTCAGATGATGAGGCTACAACTTGTGGATAAGGTGAGAATCCAACCACCACCATCCCATTGAGTTCCCTTTGCGCAAGTGGCACCCACAAACTTAAACAGCCTCTTCACTGCCTTCCTCCTAATCTCCAAACTCCATTCTGCTGATCTCCTACGCAGCACCCGAAAGCAGAAACAGCAGAGGGAGAGGAGCTCGATCATCAATGGCAGCCATGATAACATCATCAATCCTGAACCCCAAGACTATAACAGCATCAACCATCAATCCTAAACCCACAAAACCACAGCCAGCAGGCATCATTCTCCCTCTCCAGTCACTCCCCAAGACCACAACCACCCCCACCAACTTGAAAACAGCAACAGGTGCAGCAATTGCCACCTCTCTTCTGGCACCACTCATCTCCGGCGGCCCTGCCTTCGCAGGGCAGATCGCGGACATTGCCACTGGCAGCTCAGATAATCGCGGGCTGGCTCTCCTCCTTCCCGTTGTTCCTGCACTTGGTTGGGTGCTCTTCAACATCCTCCAGCCTGCACTGAACCAGCTCAACAGGATGAGGGAGACTAGAGGAGTGTTTGTGGGTGTTGGTTTATCTGCTGCAGCTGCCTCTGGGCTTCTCTCCGTACCAAGCTCAGAAGCTCTTGAGATTGCACAGATTGCTGAAGCCTCTGGCGACAACAGAGGCTTGCTGCTTCTCTTTGTCATCAGCCCAGCCCTTGCTTGGGTGCTCTACAATATTTTGCAGCCAGCATTGAATCAGCTAAATAAGATGAGATCTGAATGAGTATGTATCTTATTTATTATGAAAGATGGATGATATGTTGAAAGGGATTGCTTCGGAAAACATTTTGGGGAGTTTCTGTCTGACATTTGTTAGATTCATGGCTTTTGGCTAAGCATGGAAACTTGCTTTAAGTAATCTTGAATTCCCAGTAATATCATCACCCAAAATGTTCTGTAATATATGAAGCCGTTCATAATTCTTTCGTGGTTTGTGGTCTCTCGCATGGGCCGCTGATGGCACTACCATGATGCTCAATCTACTAGGTATATGACTCAAATCTCTGAATTATATGTCGAACTCCATTTGGAAAATGAAAACATGCGACATTTTTCTCTGAAGGCGAAAGAGAAAAACGGAGATCTTTTACTATAAATCTGGTGGCCTATTGCTGCAATCGGTGGCAAAGATCTTAATATATCAGAAACGATCTGCATTCGCCTACCAAATTCTTTAGCATCCATCATTCCCATAGCCAATATCACCTGACAACAGGAGCACTACTGCTTAAAAGAGATTAAACATTTACGGAGAGGCTCAAACGCATGGAGGAATGCTGCAAGCATGACGCCGGTAGGCGAGCTAAACAAACTGAACAAAGGCTCTAACGTGAGTTGAATTAGACAAGCTGAATATGCATTGATGTTACCGAGAATGAATACGAGCTCAGCATGAGCCAAAGCAAAAGCCAATTCATGAGCCTTTGTTCTCAAGAACGAAGCAAAATGGTTTCAATCTTATAACACAAGCTCTCGGTATTTCTTAAAGATAGACTAATCAAAAACAGCAAAGCAGTCTCCAGCAAGATGAACTTTAACTGTATAAAATACTCAACATCACACGGTTAGAAAGCGCAATCAGGAACCAACTCATGCCAGTATTCACGATGAACTTCACCCATTAAGCAAGTCACGGAATTATTCATAAGCAAAATGAGGCAGCATCTCCACCCGAAATCTGAAAAAAGAAAACCGAAATATATCAGGTGGCCCTAACTTCTTGAAAAATCATATGGCCACCTCACCTGAATGTTGCAGAACTGAGATTCCTCTCACCCTAGAAAATTCTAGGCCTGCCACTGCATGAAGCACCAGCATAATGCATTCAAACTATTTTTCACAAGCATGATTCTCAACAAGGGTCAAATCCAGAAAGCAGAAATTCATTTTGTACTTCTCCAGTATCAGATGCACCACTACGCATATGTGTGTGTACATGTATATGTATATGTGATAATTAACTTGGCACTAACTGAATCATTGAACATCACTCACTGAATCATTGAACATCAGAAACTGCAAAGCATTCTAGTATCTCACATGAATCATGCGCATAATCAGGATATTGAAAGGTCTCCTTGCAGCTGGTCTGAATTCTATAGCACATCTTTCCACAATCCGTAGTTGGAAACCAAAAGCGAGGATACCAATAGTTGAAAACAAGCAAAAGTAGCTGAAAATAACAGCTTCCATTAGCCGCTTAAAGGTCTCAAAAGTTTAACAAAAGACCAATACAATGTTGCTGCTGAGTTTACTAATAATCCTTATCTCCCCTTAAAGGGTTCTCTAATGAATGATTCTGTTTTCTCTCATAGCACGCCTGTTCAAGGCCATGAAACTGGCTAAAGAAGCTCACAAGACTTGAGAGGACTCTATCTCTAGTTGTCTCATCCTTTTGGCATTACGACGCAGTTCCTCATGCTCAAGAGCTCGGCATAATGAATCAAAGGTCAAACCCACGGTGTTCTTTATGGCAAACAGCGTGGCCACAAAATCATTCCATGAATCTGGAAGAGAGTTTAAGAGGCCACGGACTTTTTCATCTTCTTCAACCTCAGGCCCAACAGAAGAAATATCTCCCAGCAATTCTTTGGTTGTAGAAATGTGCCCCTTGATCGACTCACCTTCCTCCAATTTCAGACGATAGAACTTCCTCATCAGCTTGTTCCTCTCGAAAATAGAGTAAGCTGGATACTTTTCTCCATCTCCCTTTGGCATGTTATTTAACGAAGTAGTACCCCAGAAATCTGCAAGTTGTGCGGCTATTTCATATCAGATGCAAGTTCAAGCACGCCAGATGGGTCAATTAGTTGCTGTGTAATGAACAAAATGCATTAGCAGAACAATTCATTTGACTGTATAAAAGAAAGACATTAACTATACAGAATGGGTAGTGCAGTTATGGTTTATCAAGCTTGTAAATCAGAAGGCATGAAGCGTATCCCTATGTCACATAGACACTTCCATCGAGGGCTACACCTGTATTGGACACCACAGCACTCGACACCCATGCTTATCCTGTATCTAACTGAGCACTATCTAGTCTACTTCATGAATATCGATCGGTTACTATTTTATTAGTGAATTAACATATATGAAAATGGCAATACGGATATTCACATTTTAACATATTCTTATCCAGTTGACAGTCTTCAATAGTTTTATGAGATATTCTCACTCATATATAATAACACATAAATTATACTAATATGCATGATTTAGAAAAATTCCGTATCCTGCACCGTGTCCATACCTGCAATAGCACCTACATTACATGTAGGCATGTCCATTAAGCAACTGCAGGTTAATAATGATTTAATTAACTATTCAGCCCTTACAAAATTTATCAGTATCAATAACAAACCCATACAAAACAGAAGAATCACAAGATTAAGGCTGTCCTGAACTATCTACTAGAATTGATATCCGGGACAGACAAGTGATAATAGTTTTTAGCTAAGGATGCTTAGATGCATCTAAGGCTACCCGTTGAGTTTGCCACTACCTGAAGCAATACTAAACCTCCTCATGCAAGCACACACATCTTTGAATTACAATGCTCCTAAACTTCCAATGACCTTAGTTAAAAGAGAGATTTTCATGAACAATCTATCAAAAATTGCTTACAAAGAGTCCTCAACCTATTGCAAATTGCTTTATCATAATCAAAGTAACTAAGCACGATTATCTCCACACAAACTAATTTGTCTGTCTGAAGCACCCTTAAATGAAAGCAAATATTATTGGCAAGCAAGGCTGTATGATGCGCTAGACTTAACACATTTATGGTTGCATTGTATGAATAATATAATAACAATTCGAAATTCATAGTTGAAACTTGAAACTTTAAAGACAATAATAACCTACTTTTCCATGCATAAAATTAAGGAAGTAGAGACATGGAAAGCTGAGAAGAAAAACATAATCATATGTCCATAGGCATTAACACGTTAATATGTATCTCCGTAACAGGTATCATACTCAGATATCAGAGGTTTTATAAGGTCAAACTTTTAATATGTAATCAGAAGTTTTCATTGTTGACTTCAGCCTCCCAGAGTCAAGCTGAGGCTTATTTTGAGGCATAATTCATGCTTGCATGAAACTGTGCCAAGAGAGAAAAAAATAAAAATGATTTCAGGCAGTCATATCCAGTAACTGTACTGACACGAATTTTAAAATGATCATTCGTCTGATTCCTGGGGCCAGCTGTATCAGATTATCCTGAGTGACAGACTATAGGAAATTGGTTTGAGTTCCCACACTGCAATAAAATGATATTCCTTTTCATAAATGGGTATGGAACACTCACACTGCAATAAAATCACGAATTACAGACAACAAGGACAATGACGGAATGGTAGAACCCACAGTGACATAAACAAAGTGACAGGATAGCCTACCCTCGTAATCCCCCCATAAGTAAATGTCCAAACCAGCAAAGTCCCAAATCACTGCAATCAGAAATCTGCAAATATTCAATGTGCGCGTATAGATTATAAAGAGAGAAGTTTGTATGTGTGCATCAACTATCAAGTTTCCTGGTGCACTGGGTAAGGCCAAATGCATCTTTTTTACTTATTATAATACCATTGATGTGCAGAAATAGATTGTTTGCAAGAACTAAAGCATTGGTAAGGATTGATGACTAGAGAATGTGGAAGAAACCTTGACTTTACTTTATTGACGAAAGAAAAATCAGATTACATGAAGAGAAATTTATTGGCAGCACGCAACCCTTCTTGGGTTCTGCGCCTCCTCTTTTTTGTTTCTTCTAGGTAAACCTAAATGATTATTCCGCTTTTGTACTTATATGTTCTAACTTGAATGACAATACTACCCCTACTTAAGTAGCATATAAAGCACTAATCTAACATGTAAATTCTTGTATCCTTCAACACTCCTCCCTCAAGTTGAGAAGAAGATATTTAAGACTCCCAACTTGATCCATAATTTGTCTAATGTAGCCTTTAGAACTGCTTTGGTTATTATGTCTGCCACTTGACCTTCCAACCTCACATGTTGAACTTGTAGTATCTTGTTTGCAAACTTTTCTCTTATAAAATGGCAATCTACTTCTATGTGTTTCGAACTTTCATGGTAGACAGGATTAGTAGCGATACAAATTGATGTCTTGTTGTTTGTATATAAGGATATCAAAAGATTGATTTGTTGTTGGAGTTCGGTATGTAGAAAAATAAGCCATAAACCTTCGTTGATTCCTTGTGTTGTAGTTCTATATTAAAATTATGCACTTGATCTAGCCGCTACAAATTGTTTTTTGCTTTTCCACGAGATTAAGTTTCCTCCAAATAGGGCAATATAACCGATCATGGACTTCTTATCATCTAGAGATCATGTCTAGTCATCATCTATGTACAACTTTAGATCTTTATGTCAATGTTTAGAATATAGAATGCCATTACCAGGAATATTTTTCAAGTATTTGAGTACCTTAAAGACTGCACCCATATGTGGTTGCTTAGGTGCATGCATAAATCTACTGAGAATTCCAACTGCATAGGTTACGTCGGTTCTTATGATAGTTAAATATATCAATTTTCCTATGAGTTGTTGATATCTCTTAGTATCACTGAGCTCTATGCCAATATCGAGTCCCAACTTGTGATTAATGTCCATGGGAATATCACTTGGTTTTGATCCCAATATATCTGTTTCCTTTAGTAAATTTATTACATAATTGCATTGTGTTAGGAACATACCTTTTGTGACTTTAGGACCTCAATTCCCAGAAAATAATGAAGTTGTCCAAAGTCTTTTAAATCAAATAATTGATGCAGTCTTTTCTTTAGGTGGTTGATGTCTTTCTTGTCATCACTTGTTACCATAATATCATCAACATACACTATTAATATAGAAATTCTATTTCCATATTTAAAGAATAAAGTAGGATCATTTTTACTCCTTGTGTATTAAGACTAATGATGACTTCACTGAATTTTTCAAACCAAGCACGTGACGGCTGTTTGAATCCGTATATGGCCTTCTTTAAGAAACAAGTTTTGTCGAGGCCATAGATGTGTCTCAATCCTTAAGTACTTCGATATAGACCTCTTCACTAAAATCTCCTTCTAAGAATGCATTCTTAACATCCAATTATCACATTTTTTATCCCTAATTTGTTGCTAGACTGATCAATACTCGTAGAGATATCATTTTTGTCACATACAGGAACGAAAGTTTCATTATAGTCAATCATGTAAGATTAACTATATCCTTTTGAAACTAGCTTGGCTTTATATGTATCAATTTTTCCGTGGGTTTGTATTTTACTGTGTGCGCCCACTTACAAGTTACATCCAATAACTTCTCTTCCCATAAGTAGAGACAACGATCTCCCAAGTATGGTTCTTTTTCAAAGCATTTATCTCTTCCTCCAATTGTATATCTCTTCCTCCGTAGCATGTTGCCATTCTCTAGACATATTGGCTTCTTCCCATGTTTTTGGAATTTTCATGTCTCCAAAATTTGCTGCAAAGGATTGATAATTTGTTGAGACTCTCTTATAGTCAATGTAATTACTAATTGGATATGCACATGTGTGTTTTTCTTTTCACAAAGCAATGGGCAGGTCTTGTGTTAACTGCACTTCAATGTCATCTACATGTGATGAAAATTTATTTCTTGTTCCTCTCGTGTATACTCGGTTTAAGAAATCAATGTTATTTGTATCGTACAATACGGTATGATACGTATCGTATCGTACGATACGTCCCATATCTCATGTCGTATCATACGATACGTCCCATATTGCTCGTATTATGCTAAAACAATCAAATTTTTTTTTGCAGGTTTATAGCCTCTCTTCACTTCTCTCCAAGGCATCCTCTGATATGCTTGTTTGGGATTGCAAGCCGTGTATGTAACATGTAAATTCGGGTTAGTTTATAAGAAATTTATTGAATAAGAATAATTTATGAATAAATAAAAATTGTGACAAAATCATTTCCCTTTCTGTTGCCAACTTTTAGGTATATTTCTACGACCAGTTTCTAATTTCATGAAATCGCAAACAATGAAGAATAATTTGGTTGTCTCAGTTCATTGAGTGGGCATTTCACAACTTCACTATTTTGGGGTTCACATTACATGACTTCCATTGAGTTGAACATGATCAGTGTGTGTGAGGCATAACTCAGTCTGTGAAGTGAGATCCAAAATAATCAAATTACCTTATTTTAACCCACAACATCCATCTATCATCCTTTAGTTTCAAACCACTTCAAGCATTAGTTAAAAAGCTAGTCTTCAGCAAGACAAAAAGAGGATATTATCAAGTAACAATATCACATCACTGGGTGTCATAGACTCAATAATCAAAGAAATTGAGCTCATTGTTTTGCTCACATATGAAAATTGGCAAATGTGCCAACTACATGTACAAAGATAGCAGTTTGTTAATTTTGATATATTAGATGAGTGGATTATGGAAGATAATGAAGAAAATACACTCCTAACCGAAAAAAATATTGCATGGATTAATTAGGAAGGAAGGCAACAACATCATCAAGGAGATGAAGATTTTGATTTTGAAGCAAAAGGTGGTGAGAAACTTTGAATCTTTATCAAGGAGAAGATGAAGATTATTTAGTTAATGATCCTGATTACAAATTTACAATATGTAAATGTAAATGTATTTCATTTTTTGATTCAAAATATGTAAATTTTTTTCAATTATTCAATGATGAATAATCAATATGTACTAAACTTTGCATTATATGAATTCTTTGCAATTACTAGATTTTTCCTATTTTTTCTGATTTTTGAGATTTTTACTAAATTTTCTTGATTTTTTTTATATTTTTCTATTTATTAATATTAAAGTACGATACGATACGCCTGTATCGTTGACCAAAATGATATACGATATGATACGCGTCAAACAACACTGAAAGAAACGTCCTTGTTCTTCATTGTGGACAACTTTCATTATTTTCTTATCATCTTCATTGGCAATAGTGGTTCTTCTTGTTTTATTGTATTCTGAGTATTTCCTGCAATCATAGCTTTATCTTTCAGATAGTTTGGCTTCCCGATCAATTCCCAACACCTTTCTTTAATGTGGTTTTCCCCCAATGACTGCATCTCATCATGTCTCATCCATATGAGAAGTCACGGCCTCTACCTCTCGAACTCCCTCTTTCTCTCATGGATGGGTTGTATCCACTTCCCATAAATGTAATTTTCTCGATGTTGATGACCTATGATCTCTCCAAGATTTTTCTATCTTCTTCTATTGTTAGTAACGAATACACAGTACCAAGTGTAGGCATCTCCTCACAAGCTAAAATGTTGCTTTTCACGTTTTAATATACAACTAAAACATCTCATAATAAATCAAAAGCTTTTCTCTTTTCAAACTCACTTGCCATTTTTCTTGCACGTTCTTTACAATGAATTAGTCGACCCGGTCTAGTATGGGAAAAGGCTTAGTTGTTGTTGTTGTTGTTTGTTGTATTCTTTACAATAAATCATGGTAAAATAAGATAATTCATCCCACAAACTTCTCATTTCTACATACAACTTACAAATCATTCTTTCTCCATGCTTGCATTTTGTATATTTTAAAGAAGTTCATTTTCTTTTGCAATATTTTTCTTTCGTGAATATGCATCTCTCACGGCTTCCCATATTTCATGAGTTGTCTCAAGATAGAAGAATGATCACCCAACATTTAGCATCACAAAATTGATGAGTCATGCGGCCACAAGGGCATCGTCTCACTCCCATCGTGAGTAATCGGGACTCCCTACATCTTGTTTTCCACATACACCAGTAAGATAATTTGTTTTTCCCTTGGCCCTAACTCTGAGGAGAAATGACCTAGACCATCTTAGGTAATTCTTTCCATACAATTTCACATTAGTTATAATCAAAGATTCATTTCTATATGTCTGCACTAAACGATAAGCCATCTTACCTTCCAAAAAACTTAGATCAGACCTAAATGTTGTATTCTATGCAAGTCGCACAAAAAAACATGCAAAAAACCTTATTGAATGTCCCTACTGCCTCTTTCACGCAATTGTCATGTGCCAACAGTCCAAACTCACCTTTGATTCAAGCAGCCCTCTCTGATACCATGTTGAAGAAACCTTGATTTTATTTTATTAATAAAAAAAATAGCAAAATACATGAAGAGAAATTTTTGGGCAACACGCAGCCATTCTTGGGTTTTGCAGCTTGTTTTTTGTTTCTTCTAATTAAACCTAAATTACTCTATTCCACTTTTATACTTACATGTTCTAACTTAGAATGACAATACTACCACTACTTAAGTAACATAAAAGCACTCATCTAACGTGTAAATTCTGGTATCCTTCAACAGAAAAAACATATAACATCCCTTTCAGTGTAATCACCATAAAGCATCACACAGGAAAACCATTAAAGGTCCCTAGTCTGCGGTATTTGGATTTCCACTTCAAACATTGGAAAGCTATTTGATGACCTAGCATTCAAGAATAGACCTTCTATGGTTCTACCTGATGAAGCCCAGCCTTTGTCCCTCAGCATCTTGAACAATGCATTAAAGAAACTGATAATCTATGATGTTACAAAAAAACACAGATAAAGAAAACCAATAATAAATAATCAAGACGGCAACATGAATAATAAATAACATGAAGACCCTGGAGATAATTATTTCCATTAATTTCGGAGATGGTGCTGTTTTTTCTGAACACATTGATTTTGGCAAAGCTTATTTTTGTAAAGAAAAGACATCTACTGCAGCTACACGGTTTAGGTGGCCAAGAAATGGTCGCAACTTCTTCCTCTGCCTTTCAGGTTGCAAACTTAAATTGACAAAATAACCAAAGGCTCGACACCACTAAAAAAGAGCATGCAGGAAATGACCATGTTAGGGCTTTTCATATGATGGTGATATCTTATAGCCCCCCTTCCAAGCAAGTAGACACCAGGTTGCAATATTAAACTGAACACTGCCTTAAATAAAACCTAATAGGCCCACGATTAACTCCCCGAATAAAAGCCTCAGTCTCCATAACGAAGGAAAAGGATCACAATCAGAAGAAAAGAGAAACTTAGAAATTAAAACAATAAGATCTACACAATTAAGAACGAAGTCTTTATGCACAAACACGAAAGGCAAAATGAAACGCGAAGGGAATCCACGAGATAGTCTCAAGATTCATCACGACCATGTATTCTTGATTCAAGAGAATCCAAAAATAAGTTTGCCTTTCATCGGGAAGATAAACAACTTAAACGAGAGAGAAAAGAGATGGTGACCAAGGAAACAACGGAATCACATTACCCAAAAGACAGAAGAAACGAAGAAGAGGTTTAGCCAACAAGGCACCAACAAAGAGTAACCATAGCCAATGAATCAAAAGATTCGAACCTCAAAAATCAAGAAAACAAGAGAAATATAGTAAAATCTGTGAGTGGAAGAAGAGAATATACCTTCTCTCTTCCCTCGGTCACTGGATTCTCGGTCTCCTTCCACAAAGGAGACAGGACGATATCTTCTTGGTGTCGGTCGAGAGAGTGACCGACCAACGAATTTGAAGCAGAAAGAGGAGATTCTTGCAGGAACGATGAACAATCTCCCTCTCTCTCTTAGCAGCGACGATGATCAATCTTCTCTCTCTCGCACACACACAAAGGAAATGTGATTTCTCCGTACCCCTCGGCCATTTCTAGGTAAAGCTAAATGCCTAACCATATATGACAAACAGCTGGCCGCGCGTTTCATTGTTCGAATTTTATTATTATTTGCCAAATTTTATTTAAGGGTGTTATTACTAAAGGTGCATCCATTTTTAATACGCACGCAACATTTTTTTTCCCCAAATTCACGTTGCACTCTTTTTTACTACACACCAGTTTTTCTCGAAATTGCCCCTTACACATGTTCACACGTTTGTCTCTCCCACACTTCCCATTTCTGCTCCCGTTTGCCGTTTTACTTTCTCCTGCTCGTTCCGCGTTCATGATTGCTTGCGTCCAAGGTCCCTCTGGGCGATCTCCTCTTCCCTCTCTTCTCAAGCTTCACTGTCTCTCCTTCTCATGCACTTCCACGGGAGACTACCGGCACCTGCGGTCGCGATTGAGATTTGTATATTCTTCCTCTTTCTTTCACATTTTTTCGTATTTTTTCCAAAATACTTCTAGTTATTTTTGGTAATTACGAAAATACTGTTCAAGAATGAGACATTCTTTCTTCTCTGCGTGAATCTCCTTCCGACACTCATTTATCGTTGTTCGTCCTTCCACTCTTTCTTCGCTGACCAGTAAATTATTACTCGATTTATAATTATTTTCAGCTAAAAAATTAACTGAAATACATCAAAAAAAAGAATCAAACGAAAAAAAGAGAAAACAAAGAAAAAGAAGGTAAAAAAAACAGATTCACATGAGGATTTATAGATTTATTGATCTATGTTGTTGCTTTAGTTTTGATTCTTTTATTTTTTAGTTATTTTGATTGATTTTTGATTAATTTATCGAGCAAAATTGAAAATGAAGAATTAAGGCATCCCAATCGAAAAGATGCAAAATTTTCTTCTTCTTTTTCTTTTGTTTGTTACTTTTTTGGTTATTGTTGTTTTCGTATTATTTAGTCGTGTTTCTCCTTCTTATATTTCATTTTTTTGTTCTATTTTTTTTAATAAATTTATAAAAAGATTAAGTTGTAAAGAAGGCAATAATGCTAAGTGAAACCTCTCTTATCAGATCCAATTAAATATACTTTTGGTGAGATTGGGCGGTAGATGAGAGATTTTGTGAGAGGAGAGTTGCTTGAATTGGTTGGGAGAGGAGAGAGAAATGTTAGGATTGAATGTAAGAGAAAATAGGATTTATATGAAATGTAATTTCGATATTTAGTAGAAAAAGGGTTGTGTAGATAGTGCATATATATAAATAATAATGCCCTTTTCTCAGTTAGGTGTAGGAATTTGAGAGAGACTGAGATGGACGGTAATGGCGAATAAACTTTAACAGCTTTATCACAGGTCATTCAACAGGCTGATGAGGCTAGGCCATGTCACTCTGTTCTATATACTGCAACCTCTTAAGTAATGTAATTAGGCCAGATCATGCCTTTCTTTTAAAAGAAATGCAATTAGATCGTGTTTCCTATTTCCTATATATAAAGTAATGGTAAATCTTCAAACTTCACTCATGCTCAAATCTAACTTATAATCTTAATTATTGATTTTTTTTTAAATAAATGAATGATTGAAGTGATAAAACAAAAAATAAAAAAGTATTTAATGCACATGATTTCGAAAGGAATTTTGAGGACTAACCCTGAGGCTGAACGACATGGCAATTGCAGCTTAGATGGGACACTAGTGGTGGATGGAAGTTGGATTTGAGGGTTGAGGAAGGAGTGGCTATGAGTTCATCAAAAGTGAAAGGGATTGAGATGGCGGCAGTGATTTGGTTCTAATAGTTTGTCATGGCGGTTTGGGATCCTGCCAGTGTGATTCCTAGTTGTGATGGCCGATGAAGATAGTGAGGTTGGGTTGAGGCGAGAACCGCGGTGGTGAGCGAGTCTGTGAACGATTGTGATGGACTGATAGGGCAGGTTGCAAATTGGGTTAAATGGTAACAGTGGGTGGCTATGGGCGGCTGAAGACGATGGATGGATGATGATGGGTATTTTCGGTTAGAAAATGGTGGTTGCGACAGTGATGGCAAAGGAGATTTGGAGAGTGATGGGGTTTTGTGGAGTGGAGTATCATACATACGTTGGCTTGGTGAAGTTGGATGGCAATTTTATGGGCTAGGTGGCTGAAAGGAGTGGTGTTCGGGTAGTTGTGGCTTGGGTCTCTAGCGTGATTATAGTCGCTCACTCACAAACACACACAGAGAGGACGAGAGAATGAATAAATCAAATAGGAAAACAAACATAAGCTAAATTCAATGAGCAAAAGGGGACTTGTCTCTTCTTTCTCTTTCGGTTTTCTCACACTTTTTCACTCAATTCTTTCTTCTAAGTTTCTCGTAAGCTTGATGATCAATGATCTAAGAGGAACAACTGCTTCTGTAATAGAAACGGGCTAATTATTATAAAATTATCAACTCTCCCCGAAGGACCTTCTGACCATCTTTTATAGAGTTCTTTTCCTCAATTTTTGTGTTTGGTCCGTTCTTCTTAGTTTTAATTGTACTGCAAAATAGTCATTCTCAAGCTCTAAAACATTACACGAAAGAAAACGTATACATTAATAAATGTATAATGTTAGAGAAATTAAATTAGAAAAATGGCTTGTAACAAAAAGCCCAGACGTGAAAACCTCGAAGATGAAGATCCTTATAAATATTGTACATATAATACAAAAAATGATGATTTATGTACACACTAAGAATAGAAAAACATCTTTCCTAAGAAAGTCATCTATGAGAAACCGTATACAACTCTATCTTCTTCTATCGCTTGATATCTTATAAGGCATCCTAAGGCCCTACCCATGTTCCGTTGCAACTTAGGCAACCTACGACAACGAACCAGAGCGCGATCGCCTACACCGACATTGGTATCAAAGTCCAGCTTGTCGGGAATCTACACAAATAAGTAAAATAGTTTACACAAAAAAAAGTATATATATATATATATATATATATATATATATATATATATATATATATAAAAGAGAGGTTGTCAGACATTTTTCCCGGCAAAAGTCAAAGAGAGGTTGGTATAAGAACAAAGCGACAATAAAGAAAAAGAGAGGCTCAACCAGAAGGCAAAGTGACAAGGCTCAGTCATAAGGCAAAGCAGCGAGACAAAGTGATAAGGCTCTGCCAGAAAGCGGAGCGATGAACTCCAACCAGAAGGTGGAGCAACAAAGCCCAGGTGGAGTGACAAAAGAGGCGAGCCAGAGTTCCCTCTTCTTCTCCCTCTCCCCTCGCTTAATCGCTCTCTCCCATCACCCTCTTCCTCTCTCTTTTCCTCTCTATTGTTCTCTCTCTTCTCAAACATTTGAAACTGCCCACGGTTTTGTAGGCACCAAAAATCGTTGACAATTTTCCATAAACTTGTTTTTTATTTTACAAAACTATCACTCAGTGAAATTACAAAAATGCCTAGATATTTTAAGTAAAAGATAGTTTTACCCTTAATCGATGAAAAAAGAACTATCCTCTCACATTTTTTGAGAATTAGGAAATACCAAACTCTGAAAGTATAAAGTTCCCCTAGATAGTCGAAATTTCACAGTTTTGTCACTATACGAAAAGACAGTATTGCCCATGTCTTTTTAAGAAAATTATAAATATGGGTTAAGGGGTACAATTATGATTCTACCATCAGTGAGTTGCGAATTTTATAGAAAAATTAGGTATTATTTTATTATTCTACCTAACGTCTTTTTGAAATATTACAAAATCAAAGAGAAGAGTAAAATTCTTAGTTTGCCCTTAAAGCTTTTTGAAAAATTAAAATGACATGAAATAAAGAAAAAATTATTGTTTTGTTCCTAAGCTGGTTCTGAAATATCAAAATCAAGTTAAAAGTTTATTCAAAATTGGTACCTAAGTATCAATTAAAATTACTCTTAGGTACTTGAAAAAAAATCAGATAAGTACTTTTTTCTATAAATTATTTTATAGTAGTCTACTTATTTTATTTCTATAAATCATTGCCCATGTTCCTAAGCTTGTTTGCTTCCTCTTTTTTTATATCATCCTATTGTTATTTTTTTCAAACAGACTAAAATGAACTCATGGATTTGTGTATCAGAGTTGACAAAAAACTAAAAATTGAATAGTCTAAATTTTAAGTGTGAAAAGACGTATCCTGTTAGCACTAACACTTGAGGATATAATTATGTTCTAAAGGATAAAGTTACACCACCTACTCCAACTACAACTATAGAGGAAAAGGAAGCATACAAAATGTTCTTTAAAGACGATACCATAGCCAATATTATAATGTTAACTTATATGGAGGATGACTTAATTAGGGTATTTGAATATTACTACAATACAAAAGATTTATTTAATTTAATAGCAACTAATTATAATATTACAGTTAAGTTATATGTTTAGTTATTACTACAAAAGTACAACTCTTATAAAATGAAAGAAGGAGATAACGTAGTATAACATGTAAAAATATATTTAAAAAAGCTCTAAATCAAACAACAAAAGGAATAAATCAAATAAAAAATTTGACAAGAATAACAAAGAGGCGGTCAAACTTTTAAGAAATCGTAAGAAACTGTTTCTTAGGTTAAGTGTTTCAATTGTTGAAAGATGGGACACTAAAAAATGGATTCCCGCAATAAGAAGACTAACAATGAAAACATCCAACAACATAGTCAATCGAAGAAGTTAGATATAATCTGCATAGTTTTTAAATGCCTCTACATGGACTACCAAATATATGGTTAGTGAATTGACTCTATTGCAAGAAGACATATTTTGAAGAGCAAAGAAGGAGCTATAGACCTAAAGTAATATAAACCAAGAGAACATACAGGGTATATGAGAAATAATACCTTTTAAATTTCTTTTAAATGGGGTCCTTTAGAATTCATGTACAAGGCACACCAGTTGTTGTAATTGATGTATTATTTATGCCAACTATAAGGCACAATTTTGTCTTAGTCTCCACCTTAGTTAATAAAGGTTTTAAAAAGAGGTTTGTCCCTAGCAAGGTAACCATATGGAAGCATGAAATGATAACCTTTTCTGAATTGTTCAATAATAAATAAGGATTGTCTAAGCTAAAAATAAATGAAAGAGAAGGATCTTATACTTATATCGATTGTGCATTTAATGTTGATGTGAATGTGTGGCATAAACGCTTAGAGCATATAAGCCTAAAAAAGTTTAGGAAATTATTCGACTTTGACATATTACAAGAATTTTAAGAAAACACTTTTAATAAATATGAATCTTGTATATAAAAAAAATAATAAGAAAAACATTTCTCAAAGAAATAACAATGGTAACAACCTGCTATAAATCATTCACATTGATTTATCTTAACCTTTTAGGGTAAGATCTCTTCATGAGAACGTATATTTCATAAACTTTTATCGATGATTACTCAAGATATATATATATATATATATATCTTAACACATAAATTTGAGGCACTTAAAGCATTTAAAGAATATAAGAAGAAAGTTAAGAATCAATTTGAGCATACAATTAAAGTCTTGAGATCATATAGAGACAGTGAGTACATCTTTGTAGAATTTTTAGAATAGTGCAAAGACTTTGGCATTGTAAAGCAAAATAAAATTCTCAAGACACCTCAACAGAATAGTGTAGCAGAAAGGTATAACAAGACCTTACTGAATATTACAAGGTCTATGTTAATAATACATATTCACAAAGAGTATTTTGAGGAGAAGTAATATATACAACTATAAATAGAGTACCGTGTAAAGTTATATTCTCTACACCATATGAGATGTGATTTGAAAGAAACTCAACCTAGGTTATCTTAAGAAGTGAGGATCTATAACTCTTATGAAGATCCTTGACCAGTCTAAAGATAAGCTAGACAATAGGTCTTTAAAATTTATATTTATTAGACATCTTAAAGGATCTAAGGGATATCAATTTTATCATAATGACCTTCGACTCAGAGAGCAAGGATGTTGAATTCCTAAAAGATAGTAATGATGATATCCTTAAAAATGAAGAAGAATATGTTGACGATCTAGTAGATCTAGATCAATCATCATTTGAACTAATATATGATTTTCTTCTATAAACCAAAACTTTAAGTGGACATAAAAGACCTAGGGTCACACTATCCTACTTAAACAATTATCACACTTATCATGCATAAAAAGTATGTAATTTAGTAGATTTAGATAAGTTGACTGATAACTTAACGTATCGATAGACTATTTACTCATCTAAATTAGCAGACAGAAAAAGTCATTGATGAAGAAATTAAATCCATTAAGAAAAATCAAGTATGAAAATTGGTTGATATGCCTAAAAGAAGGAAAGTCATAGGTTGTAGATGGGTTCTGAAAAAGAAATATAAAGTCGATGAGATAATTGAAAAGTTTAAATCGAGTTTGTTTACAAAGGGTTTTTCACAAAAACAGGGGATAGATTATGTTGAAACATATTTTCTTATTGCAAAATTTGCATTTATAAGGATAATCCTAACAATTTCAGCATATTATAATTTAGATTTACATTAGTTAGATGTAAAAATTATTTTTTTAAATGAAGATTTAGATTAAATTATATATATGCTACAACCTAAAGGATACAGAGTTAAAGGCCAAGATGATAAAGTATATAGGTTGCAGAAATTTCTATATGGTCTTAAACAATCACCTCGCCAATGGATTTAACTTTTTTAAAATATTACTCTTGAACTTGGGTTTATAGCTAATAAACTTTACCAATGTGTATATGTCTGGAATAGTGGGAGTCAGTTTGTCATCTTATCACTATATGTATCTGACATATTGTTGACTGAGAATGAAAATGAGATAATTATCAAAACCAAGTCATGGTTAAACTCAATGTTTGAAATGAGGGATGTGGCGAAGCATCTTATATCTTGGGTATAAAGATTTCTTGAGATAGAGAATCTAAACTACTATTCTATAGTAAAGAGAGAGATATTGATTATATCCTTAAGAAATTTAAAATGGGTGAATGCAAGTCGCATCTACACCCATTGCAAAATGAGTCGAATTGAGTAAGTTTGATTGTCCCGTTAAAGGAGATTATAAGCTTAATGTTCCTTATGCACAAGTTGTTGATAGCTTGATGTATGTTATATTTTGTAGAAATCTTGATATCAATCTCGTTATTGGTCTTCCAAGTAGATATCAAAGTAATCCTAGATTGTAACATTGGATAGTTGTGAAAATGATTTTAAGATATCTCATATGAATAAAAGACTTAAAACTTTGCTTTCAAGCAGATGAAGTGAAAGTGATAGGATACCCGAATACTGTCTTTGTTGGGAGCAAAGATGAAAACAAATCAACTTCGGATCAAATATTCTTATTTGGAGGTGTAACACAAAAATGGTCATTCTCAAGCTGTAAAACGTTACATGAAAGAAAACTTATACATGAACAAATATATAATGTTACAAAAATTAAATTAGAAAAAAAAGCTTATAACAGAAAGCCTAGACGTGAAAACCATGAAGATGAAGTTGTCTATAAATACTGTAAATAGAATACAAAAGACGATGATTCATGTACACAGTGAGAATAAAAAAATATCTTCCCTTAGAAAGTCATTTGTGGGAAACCGTATACAACTTTATCTTCTTCCTTTGCTCGATCTCTGAGAAGGCATCCCCTAGCCCGACACACATTCCACTGCAAATAAAGCAACTTCCGGTGATGAAACAAAGCATAGCCATTATAGATGTGAAATTTTACTCCAAAGTCTAGGTAAGGACTTGAAATAAGCTTTCATAAACTACGTCGTGCACGAGCGTGCCAGCTAGTTGTACTTAAACTAGCAAAACTGTCTTTTCTAACTTTAAATAGCGATTGTGAGGAAGTTGAAATTTGGAACTATGGAGAGAAACATTAGAAAGCAAAGGACTTCGACTTAGTAGAACAAAGACAGAATATATGGAATGTAAGTTTAATCATTTGGTTACTTTAGAGGACATAGAAATTAAAATTGGCACACATTGCATTTCCCAAAAGGAAAGTTTTAAATACCTAGGGTCAATTATTCAGAGTGATGGAAGAATTGATGGAGATGTTACGCATAGAATTAATGCTGGTTGGTTAAAATGGAGAGGAGCATCAGGTATTCTTTATGATAGAAGATACCATTAAAATTAAAAGGTAAATATTATATAGCAGCAATTAGCACTGCCATGTTTTATGGTTATAAGTGTTGGGCAGTTAATCATCAACATGTACAGAAGATGTTTGTGACAGAAATGAAGATGTTGAGATGGATGAGGGGTCATACAAGAAAAGACCGTATACATAATGAGGTTATTAGAAATAAATTAGGAGTGGCACCAATAGAGGATAAAATGAGAGAACATCGTTTAAGATGGTTTAGACATATAGAAAGAAGATCAAAAGAAGAACCTTTAAGAAAGTTAGAAAAACTAAATTTGGAAAGTACTAAAAGAGGTAGAGGACGACCACAAAAGTGTTGGAAAGAAACAATAAAGAATGATCTAGCTTATTGGGAGTTAACTGCTAATATGACACATGATAGGGATCTGTAGAAACAAAGAATCCATGTAGCCAACCCCGTCTAGTATGAGAAAAGGCTTAGTTGTTGTTGTTGTTGTTGTTTGTGTTTTTGAAATTCACTTTTTCGAATCAACTTGACAACCAGAAACGTGCACTTGGCCTATGAAAGAAAAAAAATTGTAAGTTCTGAAAAACCGAAACTAGTTCTGTTTTTATAACTTTTTCTAGATTTTTTTAAATAGCTTATAAACCTCCAAAAATAATAAAAAATTTACAGTGAAAAGAGGATCATATGGAGGTTCAAAAACTAATTTTTATTCTATTTTTGTGTAACGTAATTGTGATGAATTAAATAAAAATATATCTCTACTTAAGCATTCGGAATTGATTTATTATATAAATACAAAGGTTTAAATAAACATTTGTATCTCGGTGCATAGAACTCCTATATTTATGGACTTGATCTTGTTCAAAATCTATAGATGTCAGCTTTCTAATGTGACAAGTTTTACTCAAATTGGTTTACTACAAACATAGTTATGAGATGATAACTCAAACTCTATTGTAGAAAACACATGTTTGACACATTTAACTATGTATTTTTTTATCTTCCCTAATTTTAATTACGTGGCTCTACGACCCTAAAATTATTGAAAAATTTATCATATGTGAGCTTGTTTGTAAGGATTCCGTGGATCAAATTTTAGATCATTAGGATAGACAAACAGAAATGAAAAATAAAACATCATACGAATGAAGGATATTGAAAACAGATTTCCGTGTTTAAAATATATATGAATGCATTTCATCCGAAATTAAAAGACTAATCATAATAATTTTAAAGTAAATGATTGTAGAAAATGAATTGAAATATACTTATAGCTTAAGCATAGAGGGAATTAAAAGATATAAGAGAGTATATCATGTGGAGAGGTAGGGAAAACTTGAAATCAAACATATAATAGGCGTAAATGTAAAGAAATGAAATGGACAACATCACTAGCTATTACATCATGGAGGGATACAATTGCTCTATTAATTCAACTCCTTTTAATTGAATGGTAGTAAGGAGAGATTAAAGTAAATGAGGACTGAGAAATAAACCTTACAATCGGACCTTCTTTAGTACCGGACATGGGGATCTTGGAGGAGACGACTCCTTTTTCCTCTCCTTTCTCTCCCTCTCTCTCTCTCTTTTCCTACAAATCTCCATCTCTTTCTTTACCTCCTTCAATGCTGGAAACCAACCCCCAAGGTACCTTTTTATAGGCTTTTAGTAGATCTTGAATTGGGCCTTTGATTGAGTCTTTTGGAGCCAAGTCTTGATCCAATCTCTTGGCTGGCCACATGGCTTCAAGTGGGCCTCTTGGTGGTCCTTCTTCATCAAAGTAAACCTAGCCCCATGTGACTAGGTCAACCAAGTAGTTCGGTGTAGCATGATATAGTCAAGTGCCTTTGAATATAGTTCAACTAGGCTTGATTTGGTACAGTCGGCTGCTTTCAATTTGGAGCAGCCTTTGGTGCCATATTTGATGGAGTCATGGCTTGGCTTGATCCATGTCTTTGGTCTTCATTTGATGGATGAGCTCGATCCTTGCACTCTTGTTTTTGTTTTGAGATCGGATTGAGGTACTTCACTCGATCCCATTTTGATTTGATTCGCAGTTTTGTCCTTCAATTAGACTTGAATCTTGCGCTTGATTTTAGATTAATGGTTTTAAATATTTCTTTTGATTATTTAAAACTAGTTCATTTGAGATGTATTTGAAAAATCGAGTTTTATGGAAATCTTCAAATATTCTTTTTGAAAATGACTGAGTTTCATTCATAGTGTTTGTTTGCACGGGTGACCTACTTTCACTCCGTGAGTTACTCTTTATCATTTCAATCACTTTAACTCTTTGTTGATGTAGAGTGTCGGACCACTTTAATCCTTTGGATGGGTATAGGGTCTCAAATCTTTTTAACCCTTCAGTATAGAGTTTTGGACCACTTTTAACCCTTTGATGGGTGTAGCGTCCCGGAGTAGGACTATCCTCAATAAAGAGAGTTTTTAAGACCTGATTTGAATTTGAATTTTAAAGGTTTTTAGTAAATTTGACATTTTGCAAATATTTTTGGGTTTGGTTCCCAATATATCATTTTCATTTGTTTCTTTTAAAACTTGTTTGAAACCATTCTTTTTTTATAGCAATCACTTAAAAAGGCAGAATCCTACTAATTTTGGCTCTTTGTCAAAATTGGATTTTTTTGAGAGGAGTATCATATACCCTTATTTTGAGGTTGCTATAAAATTTCGGTGCGGAAATGAGTTCATTTATGATGTCTTTATTTGAAAACCCTTAAAAAACCCAAAACCACAATTATTTCTTGAAAAGACAAAATTTATAAAAAATCAAATGTTTTGAGAAAAATTTTGGGTGTTTACAGCCGCTTGTGCCAATAGTAATGCTCAGATTATGGTTCCTGGAAAGTCTCTTTCAGTGCCTTATTCCATCTCATGACAGTTTGTTTGTACCATTCTTTGTAGTTTGTTTGTATCATTCTTTGTAAGTTGTAAAGTCTCACAATCTTTACATTTTTGTTTTCCTTCTATCTCTTTGCAAGATGACATCATTTATTCTATATTGCAAATGTCTTTCCTTCTTCTATAATCTTCTTATTGTCATTGCTTATCTTTCCTAACTAGCCTTCAATCATTTGGATGTGGTAGATCTACACATAGCTTGATTTGGTGTAGTGTGTTGAACTTGTTTTCTTTATTGCAGGTCATATTTCTTCTTACATGTCATGTTGTCAAGGTGATCATGCAATCTCTAATGTTCTTTCCTTTGAGCCTTTCTGGGTTTTATTTTGTTCAGGCTAAAACCGTGTTGATACCTTTGGTCACATGTACCACAAATTCTTTCTTATGGGTTCTTTTCTACTTTTTTTTTTTGCAAACTTTGTGCTTCATAGCAAGTGTGTTTTGCTTGTGGGCTTGTAGCTTTTCTATTTTCATGTATTACTTTTAATGTGCAAGTGGTCCTTGTATTGGCTTTGACCTTGGTTTGGCCATTGAAATAAAGGATGACTCTTATAATGTGTTTAAAACATAGTGGTAGGCATTATCCATTCCAGTTGTACCTTTGCATCATTATTTTAAATGTCATCAAAGAAAATATAATTAATATTGTGTTTATAAACTTTCTATTTAGAATGAGATTTTGGGTGTTTACAACTATAAATGTAATATTGTATGTTATATTGCTTACATTGCACATTTCATTGCAAGATTGTGTGTAATATTGCTTACATTGCATATTTCATTGCACGTTCACAAGTTATTTCTTTTAGATCTTGTCACATAAATGATTCGAAGAGTAGAAGACAATATTGTTACGTTATCATTGAGACGGCATAATGGATTGAAACTGACATATAATAGAAAATTGATCGACACTAGGAGGTAGGGTATGTCGAGCCGTTGCACATGGATCATCCTATGATGAAGCCTGACTTTAAGATAGATTACACTTCGTCTTCAAGCCATGATGATAAAGCACGTCCTTCAAGGAGTCATTATGATGCAAGTCTCGATGGATACTCCTAATAAGGTCACAATGTCGGTCCAATGGAGTTATTCCTAGTTTTGTGAGTCACATTGCATATACAGCTTGATAGAAGCAAGTAATTATAAACCTTTTACAATATATTATAACAAATAAATTGATTTTTTGATGCAATTATAACTAACAAAGTGTATAAATATGTATTAACTATTGAAAAGTGTGTCATGTCACTTTTCTTTTAAGTAATCAATGAACATTTTGTTTATGTTAATATAACAATAATTGTTTTATAATCACTAACAAAGTAATTTTTGTGTTCTAAACATAGATTTGCATGTACTTTCTGATCTAGAGTGAGGCAATGATTGGAGCGGGCTCACGAGTAACCTTTTGATTTATTACTAATATAAAAAAATTGGTTCACTTCGACACCATGTAGTTCACTATCTATCACTTGCATCAGTTTCATACCCTACCACTAACAACATTAGCAAGACATTTAACGTCACAGGCAACAAGTGTTGATGTGGCATAGTTGTTGATGTCGCATATATCACTAACTTCTATGCTAACACTGGTATCAACGTGACATTATGGTAGATTTTTATGATATCATTAAAAGTCAATTTAGTACTTTATTGTATTTTAAAATTTGATTTTAGTACCAAATTGTTAGCATAAATAAAAAATTAAACTTTAAAATAAAAAATAATATTTAAATTGAGTTTATTAATGTAAATATAAAAACATCATCAGAATACCAAAAATATGTATTTAAAATTGTTTTTTGATATAAAGATTTCTTTAAATAACATTTATTCATTTATGTTGATAATTTAAATTTTATTTAAACATTTAACTATTAAGCTAAATATTATTCCACATCACTCACTTTTAATTCCTATGCAATCATTGGTACAAGAACAAATTTTATATTGTGATGGGCATGAAAGTTAAATTTGTTTGAGTTATGTTAAAGAGTATTTATTCAATAGTCATCAAAGTTAAGCTGATGTTAATGACACAAAAATTAAGTCCATATAAATCATTATTTGATACTTAATATTTAATAACAAGAAAAATTTCGTTCAATAGAAAAAGTTTATTTTCAATATATTAATATAAATTTACATGAGATATCATTTGCAAGCTTACTAATTGATTGATTTATTTCTAAATTAGGGTAAACTAGTATTCAAATTAATAATCATCACAAAATAATTTTAGATATATATTTTAAGCATTTCAATAGATTTTTAAAGTTATAAAATTCATTAATAAACTGTATTGAATAATAAATTGTTTTAAAATGATTTTTTTTATTTAAATATTAACTTATACTAAAATAGATTTTCAAGATACTATGAGGTACTAAAGTAACTTTTGATGATATCACATGGTACTTAACTGAAAGTTTAGGAAAGTGTCATGTTAACATTGATGTCAATGCCACATCAACATTGATATAAATGCCACATTAGCATTGAAGTCAGAGATATATGCCATCAACATTCTCCATGTATCATGCTAACGTCATTATTGGTAGGGTACTAAAGTTGACTTTTTAAATTTTATGTTATTTAAGTGATAAAAAGTGAACTAAATGACGCCATAGTGGATTTTCAGTAAACTAGATGGTACTAATATGAAGTTTTACCTTACAAAAATATCGATATCATTTTTTTGCTTCAGATATCACATAATTGTTGAAAAAGATATTCAAATATCACCTATTATTTATCTCAATTTCATGATTTCATTCGTTGTTTGGGCATCATAGAACCATATATACTAGGTTGAGTTACTCATCAATATGGTAAATCGTCCACAAGATGCGTAGTGAGTCACACATGTCACATTATCATCGGGTATAGCACCTTAGTATTCAGGCATCATATCAACATGAGTGTAATAATTCATACATGACTTGGTATGTCGCTCAAACTTATTGATTTTTACTCAGATATTTTGAGCGTTACTACAAGCATTTTCATCCCGCATCGGGTTGCTATTCCTCACCATCGATAACAACATATTATATAAGAAATATTATTTATTACTCTTTCCTGTTATGAGTCATGGATTTTGAAGTTTAAACTTCAATATCTATTGTTTGTAGCATCTTTATGAATGTCATGCAAATGATGAGATGTATAACATGAAGGTCAATCTGATACCTACTTCCTTATCCTAAAAGCAAGTATTTAAAATAGTGATGGAATGCATGCACACTTATGATAAGGATTAGATGTTTGTAATTAAGATTATTTGTCTTTGTATTTACATATACAATTATTTGTAACTAAGTGTAATCTAATTTGCTTTTATATATATGCTCTCTCTGTATATATATTGCATGAAAGTACAATAAAAATGCAACAAGTTGACTTTTATAGAGAATTTTGAACGAATTGGATGTAACGAAGTATTTGAAGTTGTTTTCAAGCTAAAAAAGAATCATGGCCCTCAAATTCAAGAATATAGGCATGATAAACATAAAGTTGTACTTATCAATGCTTGACCATGATGAAGGTTCGTCATTGCAGTAATTTAAGACATTCATGATTTCTTTTATGTAATAAAAGTTCAGTTATAGACATCCATACAAGACTAAGAATAACATGCTCAAAATACTCAAAAAGAACATTGCAGAAAAATAATATGCTTAGAGCACTCAGAAGTTACTCGACTGTGTTTGTCTCACTATGACTAACTTTACACCTTTACAATTACCATGTTCACATAATAATAGCTTGTTATGTAATTAGCATTGAAAGCTTTATACTTCTGTGTATAAAGTAAATGATAACATGCCAAAGTAGACATATATAAAACAAAAGAACCACCAAGTCAACACCAGTGTAAATCTAAAAATGTACTCCTCAATCATCAATTACCAATTAATAGTATGTAATTTTTCAATTGAGGAAAAAACAAAGATATTTTACAATTAAAGAGAAGAAATTACAACACAATTGAAAAGTCATTTTATATAATAAAACTTGTTAGTCATTGACAATACTAATATGGACATTATCATTGCCTGGTCCTTTCAATTTTTGGTACGTATAAATATGACTTTAGAAAAGATAGTGTTCCTAAATAGAAATACTTTCATGTCAATATTATTGTCAAGATGAAAAGATAGGTAATATTGGGGATATGTCGACCATATATATCCATCAAAGATATTTTACAATTAAAGAGAAGAAATTAAAACATAATTGACAAGTCATTTTATATAATAAAACTTGTTAATCTTTGACAATACTAATAACATAATTGACAAGTCATTTTATATAATAAAACTTGTTAATCATTGACAATACTAATATAGACATTATCATCACCTGCACCTTTCAATTTTAGGTATGTATAAATATGACTTTAGAAAAATAGGTGTTCCGAAATAGCAATACTTTCATGTCATTATTGTTGTCAAGATGAAAAGATAGGTAGTATTGGGGATCTATGCACTATATATCCATAAAAAATGTAACACAAGGCAAGTGCTATCAAACTCAGTATAAAATATTAAGTGAATAATGTGATGTTTGATCTTAACAACACATGTATCCCACGCTTTACACAAATGGTTGGTCAATATCTAATGAAATAATGTGGACCCAATCCTAAAGAGTTATACTAATACACTTTTCTATACATATTGACAACCTAACCTATGTGTGGCACTAATTTTCAATGCTCAAAGAGACTTTAACCATTCCCCTAATGTGCAATGCAATGGAGAATAAGTCAAATACTATCCTCGGCTATGTAAACCCTAGAGGATAGATGGTGATAGTTTGTGACATCCCTAAAGCATACTCTATGAGCTTTTGGTCACTATGTCTCTTTTCTCTTAATAGTTCCTTGATGTCTTGGTACTAACAGTTCTAATATATAAGAACATTTACCTATCTATCAACATACATAACAAAAATTAAGACATTTATGTCGCATATAGCTGCCCAAAATATAGCCTTTTAGAAATCTTTCTACCACAAGAAAACACAATACAAGTAGGAGAGTCCTACAACATCGTCTTGAAGGTTACAACTATTTGACAAGGAAATACTATGTCTTGATGACACTCCATATTCTTAGCCATGCATACGTCCACAACACATTACATTATATTCTTGATTTACTATGGTACTCTTTCTAGATCTTCCTTGAGTAGCATTTCTCTTCAAATGCTTCTATGAAGACAACTCGCTCTTCCATGATTTTTTCCTACTTCACCTCAATCATGTCCAATGCCTTCATATATATGCTTTCATATGATAATTCGATAATCTCTCAAACTCCCATCAAATGCGATGGTCATTTCTTTATTCATTGTCAACAAAATAACAAATCATTTAATGTTTTTTGGAATATCATATATGCAACTCTGCTCATGTAAGGGATCACTCTTGTATAGCCGGTCCCAAGTCCGGATAAAGGAGGAGGGTTGCATTAGGCTTCCAATAACCAATGTAAAACTTTGTTGGACTTATCTACCATAGATTCTATAACATGACACATGATAGAGCTATGTTGAAACAAATAACTCATGTAGCCGACCCCATCTAGTATGGAAAAAGGCTTTGTTGCTATGATAATATCATACATGATAAGAAATTTGTCAACTCTAAAAATATAATTTCAATATCATCCATCAATGCATGACCACACTAGTTCCAAATACATGAGAATCTTTTGAAATAAAACATATTTAGACATCTCAATACCCGTACATATGTATATTCTTTATTTACACTAGTGAAATTAAAAGTTACAACAAATTTCTTGTTGGTAAAGTAAATTGTACAACCTCAATGAAAGATATTTTATACATATGACTACCATAGTAAAATTCTTATTAGTTAGCATAAATCTTAAAATCTAAAAGAAAAAGTATATTATACTTGTTTCTATTATATATATAATTAAACATTAACACCTTTAAAAATACATGTAACAACTTAACTAGTCAAAGATACGAAACATAATGTCCCTGATATTCATTGTTATCCTCTAAGTACTAGTGATAGTATTATACTAAAGAATAGTTAAACCACCAATTTTCTCTTTCTAATTTTTATCATTATATTATAAATGTGTCTTATCGTACTAACATTTAAATCATCAAGTCACTTAAGTTATGACATAAGATGCTTGAGCATGTAATACTTTTTCTCATCTCTTTTGTCATACTGAGTACAACCCTTTTACAGAGTTATTATAAATTTTATTAACCACATTCAACTTCTATGAACCATCGTACCCTCCCATTCTTGTAAGTAAAAGTGATCATTTCACTATTTTCATGTCGATTCATTGAGAACTTTTAATATCAAGCTTTTCATTGTTTTTATGTTTATCACTCTTTTTACACTAAGCTACACTTTAGCTCTCACGAATTTACTTTTCAAACAAAACTAATGATAACAATGGTTCTTACATATTTACTTTTTATTATTCATCGTATATCTAAAATCTACACCAAATGCTTTTAATGGAGTTCTTTGATATCATGTAATATACATTCAATGATAATTTAACAAAGTTTAAGAAAAGATAAAACAAACAATTTTAAGCTTATATCAATAATATATATACACATGAAGAGAGATTAAGAAGCCAACATCAAGGGAGATTAAAGAATCGTGAGAGTTGAACAGTTTGAGAGAGATCCTCGAAGAGAGTATGATTGGAAAAGATCATTGGGGAGAGGAAAGCTGTTGACTAATAAAAATAGATGAAAATCATAGCGGGAGAGGAAAAGTGGAGAGAGAATGTGCATTAGAGGTATTTGAATATTTTTTCAAATTTGTAATTGGACTACTTTGGTAGATTTTTTAAGAAATTATATACACTTAAGAACAAGGGTTGTTTTTTTATTTCAATGTTACTATTTGTAAACCAACTCTACCCAGGATCACCCATACATTACCGGTCCCAAGCTCAGATAAAGGAGGAGGGTTGTGTTAGGCTTCCGACAGCTAGCGTAAAACTTTGTCAGATTTTTATACCATAGATTATACAAATTATGAGCATTGCTTTGGGTGCCCTGGCCTAGCGATGCACTGCAAAGCCCAAATACAGTGAAAAGTAAGCAAGGGCCACTAGATTTTCGCTCGAATATAGTGAATCAATTGCAGAGAGGGTTCCCACATCATGGACGAGTGTGGGTGAAGAAGTTAGTCCAGCTACATTGCCGCTCAAATGTAATGAATAATTTACAGAGAGGGTCTTCACATTTTAAATATGGACTCATGCGGGGGCTAAGGAAACTAATCTTAGATAATAAGATTCGTATTGGTTATTGGAATATCATAACATTATCCAATATGCTAATGGAGGTGATATATACTATGATTTGAGGAAAGATTCATATTTTATGTTTAGAAGAGAGAGTCAGTTGAAGAAAAAGTAAAGAAGATAGAGGATACAAGTTTTAAATTATGATATTCTAGTAAAGAAAAGGCTCGAAACAGAGTTGAAATTATCATAAATAAAGATGTAGTGTTAGGAGAAGAGGTTTTCAATATAGTTTGTGCTTACGCACCTCAAGTAGGACTAGAAGATAGTATACAGATAACTTTGTGGGAAGAGTTACATAAGGTAATTCCAAGAATTCCACAAAGAGATATGATTTGTTTAGGAGAAGACTTAAATGGACATGTCGGTAAAGAGGCATTAGGATATCAAGGTATTCATCAAAACTTTGGTTTTGGGGATATAAATGAGAAAAGTAGGGAGATTTTAAATTTTTCTATGATATTTGATCTCTTTATAGTCAATACAATCTTTAAAAAATGAGATGAATATTTAATTACTTATAAGAGTGGTTTATCACAAACACAAATTGATTACTTTATTTGTAAAAAAAAAAGATAGAGCATGTTGTAAAGATTGTAAGGTAATTGCAAGAGAAAGCTTAACCACCCAACATCGACTTTTAGGTATGGATTTACAAATAAAAAAATAGATAAAAAAGAAAAGAGTACATCGAACTATTCAGACTAAATGGTGGAACCTCAAAAGCGAGAAAGAAGATATATTTAAATAGAAAGTCCTTCAAGGAGATGTTTGGAATTATGTTGGTACTCCCTGTGATTTGTGGAATAATATGGCTATACATATTAGGAAAGTGGCGAAAGATGTGTTAGGTGAATCTAAGGGAGGTGTATCGGCACAAAAAAAGCTTGGTGGTGGAGTAAAGTAATGCAAAATAAAATCAAGGCAAAGAGGGCATGTTACAAATTATATTATGCTAAGAAAACTACTGAAACTTTAGAGGCTTATAAGGAAGCAAAAAAGGAAGCGAAAAAGGTCGTTAGTGAAGCAAATGATAAATTTTGAAAGGATTTATATAAAAAAATTATCTCAAAAGAGGGTGAAAGAGATATTTTTAGGATAGCTAGAGTTAGAGGTAAGAAAACTACATATCATAGTTGTGTTAGATGCATTAAAGACGAGGATGAAAGTTTCTAGTGGCAAATGATGATATAAGAAATAGGTGAAAAATTATTTTTATAAGCTTTTTAATAAAAATAAAGATGTTAGTATTATAGGAGAGTTAGCAAAATCAGAAAAGTATATAAATCATAATTTCTACCGATGTATTCAAAAGAATGAAGTCAAAGAGGCTCTTAAACATATGAAGGGTGGTAAATTAGTAGGACCACACAATATTCCTATAGAAGTTTGGAAAATAATAGGAGAAATAGGAATCATTTGGCTCACAAGACTATTTAATGAAACCAAAAAATGCCCAAGAAATGGAAAGTGAGTACACTTATATCCATATATAAGAACAAGAGAGACATTAAGAGTTGTGTGAATTATCAAGGTATGAAGTTAATGAGCCATACTATGAAATTGTGAGAGAGAGTTATCGAACATAGGTTAAGACAAGTATCAAGTACAATAGAGAACCAATTTAGATTCATTATCGACAGATCTACTGTTGAAGTGATTCACTTTTTGAGACATCTTGTGGAACATTTTAGAGCATAAAAGAAAGGAATGTTTTTTAGGCACATCTCGTTATCACTTGTCATCAGTGTGTTTGTTCTTTAAATAAAACGTATTTTAGGCACATCTCGTCATCACTTGTCAATTTCTTTCATCGCTTGAAATGTTTGTTGTGATCGATGATTTAGAGTTCTATTTTCTATGGATTTTTTGTGAGATTTCTATTTAGATGGAGATAGAGATTGAGAATAGTAGAGAAAGAAGTTTGAAAGAAATTGATAAAGAGAACAAAAACCACTCATGAAAGTTTCAAAAAAAGGGTTGAAGAGACTAAGATTTACTAAGAAAAACGATTAAGAGAGGTAGCAGCATTAAAGAGATCGTTGGAGAGAAAAATTGAGAAAGGTCATTAGGAAGAAAGGGGAAGTCGACAATATGCATGTAGATCACCAAGAGAAAAAGAAATAAGTAAGCAAGGAGGAGAAATCATAGAGAAGAGAGAAGAGGAGAGAGAATTTACATTAATTTGTGAAAAGGATGGATGTTTAGTAAAATGGGTGTATGAATAATAATTTTTCTTTTGGTTGTTACTATTGATACACCCTTTTTACTACATATACATCATTTTTATTATTTTTGAAACTATCCTTTTTCAATTTTCTTTCTCTTTATTCTCTCAATGCAAACACCATTTCTCAAAAAATGGGTGCCTAGTGTGCATCACCTTCAAATTGTGATGCGATAAATGCACACCTATCATTTTAGTATAATGTACCTTAAGCACATTTCATCATCGATCAAAAGAGGGATGTGGTTCAATCTCACTATCTTCAGGATAAAAACACACTCACGACATATTACTTCTCAAATAGTAGTTTATTATGGGTGTGTTTGTCCCTTAAGTAAAGCACATCTTAGAAGCTTCCTGTCGTCGATCGCCGATTTTGTCTCATCAGAAATATTAATTATGGCCAACTATTTAAAGTTTATTATTTTTTATGAGATTTATGTTTAGATTGAAATTGAGAATAAAAGAGAAAGAAGTCCATAAGAGATTGATAAAAGATAAAAAACAATTCATGACAGTTTCAAAATAAGAATTGAAGAGGGTAAGATTTAGAGAGAAATCAAACGATTGAGAGAGATAACGACATTAAAACAGATAGCTGGAGAAAGGAAGATCGAGAAAGGTTTTTTAGAAGAAAAGAGAAGTCGATACAAATCATCAGGACGAGAAAAAATAAGTATTAAAGAAGGAGAAAATGGTGAGAAGGAAGAGAGAAAATAGGATATATTCTAAGCATAATTTGGGATTTTTAAAAAGAGAGGGTTATGTTTAGTGAAAAGGGTGTAGTAATTATATGTTATATTTTTTCACTTTTAAAATGCATGAACAAGGGGTACTCTGTTTGGACCTGGTGTAGTGGACTGCTAAATTGGACCTTAATGTGACATGAAAAAGAACACGAACAAATTGGATTCCGTGTATAAGTAATTCAAAATGAACGTTTCAAGGGGTGCTCTCTTTTTCAAAGTACTCTTGTTTCATGAATTTCAATTGAAACCTATTGCTAATTATGAAATTACCCTCCCAACTCAAGAATGGTGTTTCTCTCCTCTCGCATAAACCAGCTCCCCACATCCATTATTGCCCATTTTTCCGACTCATCTTCACTTTTCGTACATAGTAGGCGATCTATAGTGTTCTCTACCAAAAAATGAATTTAAATTCATTTTTCAAGTTGCTTTGGAAGAACCAAAACCCAAAAGGGGTGTGTGAAGGTTTTTTGTGATTTCTTGAGTCAATTCATAGTAGATTTGTCGATTTATCGATGTATATCATTGATTGTGTGTTGTTTTATCGATTTTAATTTGTTTCTATAGATTTGTTTACGTTTTTGGGTGTCAAAAAAATGTAACATTTTCTAGCATCGCATGTTTAGGGAATGTGACTAGGTTGCATCTCCCTAAAGAGAAAAACGTGCCATGGGCACATCTCCCTCTTTTAGTTTAACCTTATTAATTAATTTTTTAATATATAGATATGGTTGATAGGGTATGGGTATAAGGGTATAACGTTACTGCTTTATCTAGGAGACATAACGTGGTGGCGTATGAAATACATTCCTATAAACAATAACAAGGACAAGATGAAGTCATCCATGGTACGAGGAGGATACATCATCCTCAGATGCTGAAATCAATATTAAAGAGGATGAGGGGTATCCTAAACTACTGAAATTACTTTCGAGCTTTGAAAGTCATGTTACATATAAGATTTGGGATGAACATGTACTTTTAAACATATTAGTCAAAATTGTTTAAAAATACTCTCTTTTCTAATATATTATATAAATATATAATTATAGACAATAAGAAAAAAGATAATAGCTCATACATGTTCCACGGTGGGTAGAGCTTGGCCTATGAAGAGAACGGATGTGAGGCCTTAAAATTTGGTTAAGCTTGTAGAGAGCAGTGAGTTAATTAAACAAGGTGATAGATCATGCATTGCTAATTGCTTTTGTTGAGTGTTGCAACTAAACATACACAACTTATATATGTCATAGGGTGAAATGGCTATCATACTTCATGATATCCACGAGTTATTGAGTCTTCCAATGAGGGCAACTAGCTGCTTTAATAAAGGATATGATGGTTGGAAAAAAGGAAGAAATTCTATGTGGTATTTTGGGAATGGGCATCAATAAAGTCATCAATGAGATTAAGATAGGGGTTATTAAATTTGAAGTGATTTAAACTAATTTTTCTAAGAGGAGAGTGAGTAATAAAAATAAAGTCGTATGTTATTTCTTGTATCAATTAGGATGTACCTTATATTAAGATAAGTCTAGAGATAGGTTGACCATAACGCTTGTGAATCTAGTGGCACACGATTTTAGGGGGGTTGACAATTATGTATAGGGTGAGTCTGCTCTAACGTGTTTATAGAGACAATTAGAAAAGATATATCGGATAGAAGTGCAACCACTTAGTGAATATACTTCTTTAAATCAGGTAAAACTTTTTATTATTATTGCTTTTGTTAGTTAAACTTTATTTTTATTCCAAAATTAACAAGTATATGTTTTATTTTCAACATGTATTATAAGTACTTTCTACCCTTCAGAGTTGCTATATGACCAAATTAGTAGGATGGAGAACCACAAATAAGTGCTATGGATGCATAGCATGTGTGACAAACAATCTTTTATTCATCATCCAACCTAATATCATAAGTAGTTAGATTTGATGAGTGTAGATCTTGTATTTTGAATTTCTTATATTTGTATCTTATATTCGAATATTATGTATGCTTACTTGTTATTTTGTGTAATGAAGATTAATTGGTAGCCATATAATTCTGCAAAATGCCTAGATGATAATACATATAAGTTAATGAGATATTATGGATGCATTCACTGCGTAGATGTTGTTGAGCCTTACATGCCAGATCGCATGCTTTGTCAGTTTGGCTTATGTCAAGGTATTCTGATAGCAACAATAAGACCTTACATTGTAAAGAGACCTATAGTTCTACATATGTATTAGGATACAATACAAGCCACGTAACACAGGAATCAAAACACTCACATTATTTTGTGCTTGAGTATTTTGGAGTGATACATCTAAAGGCCACATTTATTTTGTAAGATTCTAGCACTTAGCTATGTTCTCCTCGACCTACTTTAGTTGGACAATGTGATATATCATTATATGTAAAGGTAAACGAATGATTGTAATTCTATTAGAGGTTTTTCTTTTTTGTTTTTTTTAAACTAACTTTCTTATGCTTAATTTCTTATACCAACATGTGATTACAATATGGGAGACAATAGCAGTAGCTTCACTACATGTAGAGCATGTGTCACGATTATCAGACGGAGATCCATTATTGCTAGCTCTATTAGAGACGTATGAGCAACGCCATTAAAGAATCAATCGGTTGACACTAGATATTGTTGATATAACGCTCCATGAATTTGTAAAGCATTGTATATGTCATACATGATTGTTTGGGTTCTATTTGTATGCTATTTTGTAAAATTTAAACATTTTATATATCGTACTTGATTGTAATGAAAGACAATTATGTTTGGATTCGATTTAGGTGTTATTTTATAAAATTTAACCATTGTATATGTCGTACTCGATTGTAATGAAAGACAATTCTATTTTTTGCTACATGCATAATTGTTACATTTAGTCATCGTCCTCAATATCATATATAACATCATTTCTTATTCCTCTCAATTGTAGATATAAGTTGATATGTTATTAAATAGTAGTTAACCAACTTTCAATACTTTTATCATTATAACATGATCATGATGGGAAGATTGGAGGTATCGGTGAGTCATTAGCCATGTTTATCTACGAAAAAAATGTAAATAATTTATGAACTTTTGAAATAACATAATATGTCATGAAAAATTCTATACTTATCAATATAAAATGTTGTGCAACATTATAATAACACATGTACCACACTTCCTTGATAGTAGACTATCAAGTATCTCACATTAGTGACAAAAATATCGTCGACCCTATCGTAGAAAGAAGTTTCAATGCTATGTTCTATTGATATTTGGCATTGTCATCCAATACTCATTAGGGCATGACCCATATCTCATGTAAACAATATATTGAATAGTTGTTGCCATTCTCTACAAAAAAAATATGTATATATATGATGCCTACGTGCCACCTCCTTAAAACACTCTTTGGAAGCTTCATATCACCACTACTTTCATTGTCTTGCAATTGTACCAATCACTTTATACTCATAATTTTCATCTCCAATAACATTTACTCAAGCATTTTTAAATAGTATTATCATTTCATCAGTGGATTCGAAGTCAAGTTGATTAGAAATAATTTTCTCAATGGTAGAGAGGATCGCCCCATCCCAAGAGAGGGATCATGTCATCAACCATGTGCTCATGTCCTTCTCTATGCAAGAATTTCCTGCATGCATGCTCCTAAGCCGACAAGTCTCGCCTACTAGATTGGTTAGATAGTCTCCATTTAGGATGATAGATTGGTGGTTCCCGTAAGTTACTCTACTCAAAATGCAATTGTTTATACAAAATCTTAATAAGTTTCTTACATTGTGAATGATTCTATAACTTTTTCAAAACGATCTTCATAGATGCTGCTTTATCCTCTCCTTAACCGATAGTAAATGTGGTATCCTTTTCCATACCTATCTTCTTTCAAAATGGATCAATACTTGATAATTCTATTGAACTTAGTTTATGGGCACAAGGAAGATCATAAATTATATTGACATGTTCTTATATATGAAACTACCATATGCGTATGATTGTATGCTTTCAGAATAAGTTCAAGAAAGCATCGTGATACTCTTTGTTGAAGGTTCTCAAACAACTCTTTTGTCACGTCAATGTAATGTATAGTTAGAATTCTTAATTCCTCGAATGACTCAATTGATTCTATAATATAAAATTTTATCAACGAATGTAACTATTCTAAATTGTGTTAATTCTTTTAATTGAGGTACCAATGAATCCCTTTAACTTTCATGAATACATTTCACCTTAAGAAATATGAATATGCAAATATTCTGCATTTGAAGAATAATAGATAATATAAATATATTAAAACTAAAAATTCTCATATCTATTAGTAGTATGAGTACCCTAATGAATGTTTTCTTTGTGCATGTCAAGATAATTATCTTCTTGTATGGGTCCAACCATTGCTCTTTAATATAGGAGGATAAAATAAAAAAAATCTTTACTTTAATTCCATTACCTTACTCCATCTTTATAAGGGCTCTCGTCTAATGAGCTAGACTACCTTCCTCCAACTTACACCGAATACAATTGTCATCTCTTTATTCATTGTCAACTTTACACTAAAAGCTTCAATATTTTTTGTTATATATTGTCTTTATTAGAAGTATTTGACGAAAGCATTTGCATAACTCATGGAGGCTATATAAGAAATACTTTACAATATATAAATATATATATATATATAATTTTTTTAATGACATTAACCGAAGGTAGATCACGATCACTGTAGATAACGCATGGTATTTTCCTTGGAGTATATAACTCTCTCATATACTTCAATAACCATATAATTCTCTTTTTCTCTATACTTGTAAAAGCAAATGCTAAAGTGAAGTTCTTAGATGTTGAAGTAAACCTAATAACCTCAAGAAAAGGTATCTTATGCTTGGAAAAAATATTAAAAATATTTCAATGTTAATGATAATAATATAGTATAAATATTTTCCAAAATAGTAAATTATTTACATGTTTTTCTTATATGTGATATCAAATTTGAATATCTATGAAAATGCATCAAGCAAATGCATGAAATGAGGATGAGCAAATATAATGTCACTAACTTTATAATGTCATATATGATAATGGTTAATATATAGATTATGTAGTAGTTGTATTAAAATACTTTGAGAACCACAATGTTCCTTCTTGATTTTCTTCTTATGTTATAAATATGTCTTTTCATACTCATATTATCTATGTCCATCCTTTTCAAATGTGTCAGAATATGCTTTGGTTTGTAATAACTTCGTCTAAGGTCTTTTGTTATTTTATAATCAAAGGTACTCAATCTCCCTATAAAAGCATGTCTCTCGAGATATAATCCTAAAAGGTGATTATGCAATACATTCATTATATATAACTTTTAATATCTATCCACTCCACTCTGTCCTCTTAATAAGAGAGACAACTAACTGTTATAGTGCCCGTGCATCTAGTAATTTCAATGTTAATATTTTTATCTTTCATATACTTGCTACTCCTTTCATAATCAAGCTATGCTTTCCTTATTACACCTCTATTATTTGAACAAATAATAATTGTAATAACGTTATGCTTCCTCTATACCCATGTTATATAATCAATAAGTTCATTATAACTCCTTAATATATCATTAATTGAAAACACAAGTGAATAATCTAAACAATTACCCTCACAATCAACAAATTCTTTCTCTACTACTTGTGTCAACTAATCGCCAATACATCATCATCCTATGCAATGAAAACACTTTTAACATGTACAATAAAACCATTGTCATAATCCTTAATATACTTAATGAGCGTCTTCTCGAAATCGCTTTTATCATAAAAAGTTTTGTTCTAGTTGTTTCATATTCTATCAAAGAAAATAACAAATATAAGGAGAAAAACAACAAATTTAGAGACATTTGGTTGAAGAAGATGCCATAAGTATGGTTGCATCTCTCCTAAAAAAGGAAATGTGACAGTACCATATCTCCAATAAGTAAAAAGAGGCGACACAACTTCATCTCTACATAAGGAGGGATGCGGTTGTACTGCATTTCCATTAGTGATTCCGATGACAACTCCAATTTCACCCAAAAACAAAATTCTTCTTTAAACAGAAGATTTCAAGTAAAGAAAAAAAAGTAAAATGATATGAGTAAAATCCAAACTTTCAAAAAAAAAACTCGAGACAATGAGGGGGGGTGAGTCAATCGTTTCTTTGATTTTTTTATTCTATTGTTGTTTGCTTGATTCAAATAAGGTTTGTAACTAATAGATGACGAGTAGTTGCAAAATTGAATGAAAATAGGTCGGTCGAGGAGAAAAGAAGAGTCGCCGGAATTTGTTAGGGGAGGAAAGATACATGAGGGATCTTTGGGTATTTACAATTAAGGTGTACACTGAGTGTGTGGACATTAAAAGGGAAGCTGCACAAGTGAAAAAACGCTACCGGTTTGAGTCGAGACCAGGAAGTGGCGGAACTGGACCTGAGACCCAACAGACGGCAGGTTTTTCGCCCTGAAGGCGTGCATCTCTCGCTGTGGGTCTGCCGTTTTGTCGATGGCGCGGCAGCATGCGAGCGTCCGCGAGGGCGTCCCTCTCTCCAGATTCGGCATCCTCATCGCCCAACTAGAGTCCATTGTCACCTCTGCGCCGCAGCAGCGTCCCGACGCCCTCCTCTCATTCGATCTCCTATCGGATCTAGTCTCCGCTATCGACGAAGAGCCCAAGGCACTCCCTCTCTATCTCTCTATGATTCCCAATCTGAAATTGTAACTCTCTCTGTGATTCCCAATCTGCAACTGCAGATCGGTTACTGCTGGATCTGCTCTGAAACGAGCTTCTTCATTTGACTGGCTTTTGGATCTCGCATGCCGGTGTCCTACCATCTGAAATGGATTCTCAGCTATTCTTTTCCTTGCATTTGGCTCATACTGTAATGCCTATACACGCAATTAAGTCGGTTATGTTTGCGGCAGTTTAGGGAGCGGTGCATCTTCTGTAAATCTCGTTTTCGGGCTTTCGTTTCTTTTGTACCGAGTAGCTTGCCGCATTCTTGAAGCTTATTTGCTGTCGTTTGTGGGGCTTATTTGAGTTCAGGATCAACAATTTTCACTCCTTGGTCTCGTGCTACTTTAACCTGTCTGCTTAGGTTGCAGTACATGATGTGAACATTTTGAATTCCTCGTTCACTGCGATGTAGCATATAATGTTACTGAGTTTAATCTTGGGATTTTTATAATTAGGCTTAATTTTTCCTTGTTTTTGGTATTAAAGCTGCGAGATGTTCAAGTTTTCTTTTTTTGTTCCTTCAGGAGTCCATTATCTTGTGGCAGAGAAAGTGTGAGGATGCTCTCTATTCGTTGCTCATACTGGGAGCTCGACGGCCTGTTTGGCGTCTGGCCTCACTGGCCATGGTGAAAATAATAGCAAAAGGAGATGGGATTTCTATATACTCTAGGGCCAGTAGCCTCCAGGGGTGGTTGTCAGATGGCAGGCGAAGTGATGCTTTGTGTTATGCTGGTTAGTAACTTAGAGTTATACTTTGGTCATCTATAGTCTAATTTCCTTTAGGAACTTAGTTAGATGTCTATGGTATTGGTTACATGGTCTTGGTAATTTACCAATCATGTTTCTGCAGAATGTGAAAACCCAAAGATCATACCTCATACCTATCTATTATGGTAGTTGGATCATTTTCTTTTGCTGGAACCTCTCTTTGTCAATTTTATCCTTCTACTAGGTCACTGTAAGTGTAACTGTCTCTAATGAGATAGGGTGCTTCTGAGATATATTCTTTCTAATCAAGTGCTCCATAGCAAGTGGAAAAACACTTCATTAGTTCATTGTAGGTCTAAGTTTTAGTAAAGTTGATATAAGGCATGCTTATAAGGTGAAAGTAATACGTCGAAGATTTGCGAGCTTAGATGAATCTCCATGAAAGAACTGTCGCTGAGATGTACCAACCCAATACATCGGCTTGGTCCCCAGAATTAAACATAAAAAATAAGTGGGAGTATAAGAACCAACATACAATCGAAACAAGTTACAGTAGGAAGCAAATAATGGTGCATCAAAATTCTTAATTAATAAGCTAATGAGCATTCTGTTCCCAAATATGGGTGTGTAGAATCTGTTGCTTTTTGCTTGTTCATAAACATATGCAGAGTCATTTTGTGGACTTTCATGAGGTAAACCCTCCTCTTGGACCATGCAAATATTTCTGTACTGAATATGTTTTGATTGTGAAACAGCCAATTTTTAGATCTCTTATAGGATTCAGTAAATCACCTACTGATGGAAATTCCATAACCTTGCCAATGATTTATTAGGTGCGGCACATTGCTTAGGGCAGTTATACCGCTCATTTGGACGAAGGATTACTTCAGGCCTAAATGAGACGTCCAACATTGCTGCAAAGTTGATGAAGTTTCATGAGGTATACAATCTTCAAACTTCTAGCTTTATTCCTTGATGGTTATCTTGCACATATGTGTTACTCCACTTCTGATGGTGGCTGATGTATGATACAAGCTTCTACCGGAGACAGCTTTGCAGGATTTACTATCAGAATGGCAGGATAGTGAACACCAATAAGTTGCACAATGGTTTGTCTAATAGGCTGAAAAAGTGGGTTAAGGTGCATGGTTTCACTCCTCGGATGCAGGATGACCTAGTCTCTGATCTATAAATTAAAATTCAAAATGAAGTCATCATCACAAACATACGATGGATGATCGGGTACCTTAGCCTTCCCGAGGTTCTCTTCAATTTATTCATACATGTCAACGTTTGTTGGGTTACTAAAGTGCTTCTAATTTGATGATATAAATGGGTCAGCACATCATGATAATCATCGTAACTCCTTGTTGTGTTGTTAGTTATCTTTTATTTTTCTATTTGTAGTAAAAGAGTGAATGTTATTTGGTGCTAACCTTACAATTTTATTTGGTGAAGTCATCTAAAATTACAATCTTTAGGGAATCTCCAAAGTGTTTTCTCCTAACCCTAAAGCTACATTCAAACATTCTTTCTTAAGATTTACTGAAAACTTGTACAACCTTAGTTAATATAGACACAAAGATATAACATGATTACAACAACAACAACAACAACAACTAAGCCTTTTCCCATACTAGATGGGGTCAGCTACAAGGATTCTTTGTTTCCATAGAACCAGAATCCATGGTAAATAAGTCCGACAAAGTTTTACGTTGGCTATCAGGAGCCTAACGCAATCCTCCTCCTTTAATGGGCTTGGGACCGGCCATGCAAGGGTGATCCCTTACATGAGCGGAGTTATTGAAAAGGGGGTGCAACACGAGGACTTCCCAGGGGTTCAGCCATCCCAATACTACTCTTGCCCAAGCACGCTTAACAAAGATATAACATGATTCTTTCCGAAATATTATTCAGTGTAAGGTATTCCATACGTAAAGGTGCTGATAATATTGGAACTTCAACTTGATGATGTGATTCTTTCTTTTTCATGGATGTCAGTTAAGTTCTTGATATATCAACCCAGTAACATACTAGAATATCTAAATTATAAAGGATCGAAATGGACCCAATAAATTTTGTCTCAAATAGTAAATGTCAGGAAGCTTATTTAAGAAAAACAAAGGCCAGGAAGTGTGTTTGAAAGTGAAAGTAATTTGTCAGAATGTAGAAAATGATGCCATTCATTCCAGAGGACAAAAGAACAAAAGAACCTCCTATGTTTACGGAAGGCTAATTTCATTGTTATTGCAAAATGAATGTGTGTTATGTAAACTTGGTTCTGGCTCAATTTTGAAGAACCACTCATTGAGAAGGGCCAAGGTCAAGGGAGGTAATTTTTGTTCTTATCTCTTAAAGATCTGCTTCAAAAGTACTCCTAAAGATGCTCGATAGGTCGAACACAAGCAGGTTATGAACTTCCAAACATGAGGAACGTCAGTACCTTAGATGGTTCCTTCTATGGAATTGAGTCTACTAATGAGATTTCAGGAATGAAGTTTGGTTAAGGAGCCAAAGAGAAAAGCAGCGGCCATTTTCTAGAGAAGGCACTGGTGTAAGATAAACCTGAGGATACGAGCAATTTAGAACCTTTGATTGCTAGAATGCATTTACCAGGATCTGATTGATACATGGGTATGAAGAATTGAAGATATGTCTTATGTTATGATTGTTCTCCTCTAATGAGTAGCCCAGTATGGCCAAGGTAGATATTTTATTCCTTCCGGAAGGGCGATGAGACCTTTTCGAAAATTTTGTTATAAAATAAGTAGAGGTTGTTCCTTCATAAATTTCAGGCTTCTTTCTCCCAAGTCAATTTATGTGTATGTACCTCTTACTAACGTGAGAATAATTGTACTTCCACTTCATAGCAAGAAGCATCATTAAATGGTCTCAAAGTGTGTCTACACTGATCATTGGATTCATTGGGTGTTAGATTAAAAATAAGCTTTACAATATTTGTCGAAGATCTTGACAGTGGATCACAGTAAGAATTCTTGAATAGTTTCAGCTTTCAACTATTAATAGTGGATATTATGCAATCAATATGTATGAAGAAATGAGGGGCCTTCAAAAAGATTATGACAGAAGTTTGCCATCTGGGGCCCTCCCAGGCTATGCTACCAAGTTTCCCAAAATACAATACGTGCAGCCAACTCCCCATGAGGTAGGTAACCGTGTGATTCTCCAAGGTAAGAGAGCACCTGACCAGTTTGTAATATGGTTGACTAACTATTGGATCCATCATTTGATGTAAGAGCCCAATGCACAGATTTGCATGTTGGATCTTTGAAACAGTTGAAATCAATTTTGATAATAAATAGTTTGGTGTGTTTTACTGAAGTCTACGGTTTGAGTTATATCATGTAATAATTAATTTTTATATGGTTTTGTAGATTTTCTACAACAACAACAACTAAGCCTTTTCCCATACTAGACGGGTCAACTACATGGATTCTTTGTTTCCACAGAGCCCTATCATGTGCCATGTTAGCAGTTAACTCACAATAAGCTGGATCATTCTTTATTGTTTCTTTCCAACACTTTTGTGGTCGTCGTCTCTCTTTTAATACTTTCAAAATTTAGTTTTTTATACCTTCTTACATGTTCTTCTTTTGATCTTCTTTCTATATGTCCAAACCATCTTAAATGATATTCTCTCATTTTATCTTCTATTGGTGCCACTCCTAATTTGTTTCTAATAACCTCATTATGTATATGGTTTTTTCTTGTATGACCACTCATCTATCTCAACATCTTCATTTCTGTCACAGACATCTTTTGTACATGTTGATGATTAATAACCCAACACTTATAACCATAAAACATGGCAGGTCTAATTGCTGCTCTGATAATTGAAATTTGAATCCTCTCCACATATTGTTGGAAGTTGGAACTGCTAATCACTTTTTAGATTTCAACATTCTGATCAATCGTGAGTGGAACACAACATTGCCACCAACCAGCTAGTAGATAGTGCCATTTAGATTCTGATGGGACGTGGAACGATACATCTCTAGAGTCGTTCCTTCTGTCGTTGATTTAGAGTGCTTCATGTTCGTATAACTGGATTGGTCTGCCTGGTTTTGTGCTTCCCTTGAAAAAAAACTAGAAGGAGTTAGTATGGTATCATTACTTATAAATCCTGAAGTCTGAGAAATTCTTTTCATATCAGACATTCTATTCTCATTTCCAGTTGATTTATTGGAAATAACAGGTAGAATATTTTTCATCAAACACAAGTTCATATAGTTCTTTCATCCTTTGTTCAGCAATTTAAATTAATTCCCTATAACCTGTCCTGTCTGCATTGCAAAACTTTTCCTTGTACTCTGCAGGAATTTGTTAGGCAAGAAGCTATGCAAATGCTTCAAAATGCCTTAGAAGGTTCTGGTGGAGCAGGCACTTCAACTGTATATTCTGAAGCATACCGCAGTATCATGCGATTAGGCATCTCAGATAAATCACCTGTTGTAAGAATTGCTGCAGCCAAGTGTCTTACAACATTAGCCAACATTGGTGGCCCAGGGTTAGGTGTATCAGAGTTCGAACATTGTGCTTCATGCTGTGTTAAGGCAAGCATCCAAATTCTTAAAGGAAACAAGTTCTTCTTCCGATCCTTACATGTACCAAATTTCTAGTGTTGTCTTAATGCTGTTGGTATGTATCTCTAAATACTATCTGACATCTCTAGGCTCTTGAGGATGCAGTCTCCTCTGTCAGGGATGCCTTTGCCGAAGCTTTGGGTGCATTGCTTGCTTGTGGGATGAATCCAGAAGCACTGGTATGCTGCTTGGTTCAGTGCATCAATATGCCATCATTTACCAATATGTTTGCAATTATGCTCATGCTGCTACGAATGTAAGGTGCAGCCAAAGGCCAAAGGTCTACCTGCTGCTGCAAGAAACATGGAAGGTGGTTTACAGAGGCATTTGATATGGCCGTTTGTTAAGGGTATGCAATTGCTTGTTTGTGCAATTTTCATATTATATGGTTTCTTAATTGTATTTGCTAGGACTATCTTTTGAAATGCTTTCTTGGTTAACTGCCACCATATTTAGCTATTCATTTTATCTTTTCTTTTTTGGAATTTTGATGAGAGATTTCAGGGGGCCAAAGGTCTGGTTTCAAGGATGTCACAAAAATTTCAATCTGTGCATCTTACTCCAGCCACTAACCTTACTTTGGATTCCATAGGACCAAACTTATTTTGCACATTAAGGCAGTGTTTGCTCACACAGCCTACTCGGAACACACTGAACGCGGTTTTGTGAACCGAAGTGGTTACATTGCCTCCCTTGAGGCATGCAGTAATGTCCTGCAAATTTGTGTTGAAAAATGTGTGCAGCTTGCACCTGCTTGACATTATTGAGTATCCCTCAGAGGTAATTATACTCCATTTTCATGCTATAGGAGTATGATAACGGATAACCATCAACTAACTTAATGCCATTCTTTTGATGCACCGTGTGATATTCATGGAAAAATTTCTTATGTTCCACCATATGGTCTGTGACACCAGAATCGATTAGTCAAATTCTTGATTGAGAAGAAGACATATTACCCATTGCCATGATCAAGAAGGGATATGGCATGGTTGCGTGAGGATTTGCGGTTGAGAAAGAGGATGACGCACGTGAATCAGACAAACGAATCTCAATCGCTTCTAACTTCTTTTTCATCTCTTCTAATGAGTCTAGTCCAACCTGAAGAGTTGCCTTATAACTATTATCACTATAGTATGATTTGTTTTGATTGAAACTTCGTCTACCTACCATATCACAATAATTTTTCTTAGCTATGGTGCGGGTGCGGGATACGGCAAATTTCAAAAAATTTGGGTGCGGCGACACGGCTATGGTATATAATATTATATATATTATATATTCAGCTAATTCAAGTTAAAAGCCTAGAAAAAGTGAGACATCAATTAACATAAGAATATGATGACAACAATAAATAAGTACACAACTTTATATTAAAGCAAAACAAGTAAAGAACTACCTATGTTATATCAACAATATTATCATAATATCATTTATCAACTATGACCAATATTAATGTTTGATAAATGGAATGAAGTAATGAACATATACCAGATAAATTATAGATCTTTACTATCAACAATATCATCAACTGAAGGGACTATTGGATCAGTGAGTTCCATATTAAGGGTATGCAAATCTTGGTTGTCATCTAAGTGATATTCCTCTGGGTTTGCATCCCAATATTTTGATGCTCCTTCACTGCAATATATTCAAATAAATAACAAGAAAAAATCAACAATAATCATCATGATGCAAGCAAAGAAAACAATTTTAAAAGATTAGTAATTTTTACCTGTACTCAGCATTAGAAGGTGAAACCAATATCAGATTTGAATGGACATAAACCAAGTCTTCAGCACGACTACTTGATAGATTGTTCCTTTATATATTGTGAATTTGAGAATATGTACTCCAATTTCTTTCACAACAAGAAGAAGTAGCAGATTGAGATAATAATTTTGATGCAAGCTTTTGAAGAAGAGGCATCTCAAATCCATAACATGCCCACCAATCTAGTGGATCTTGATAATCCCTTGCTTCTAGTGCTTCTAATGAATCAAGTCTGGCACACGAAAACTTTCCATATTCAGAATTTACTTGCCTAAGTAAGTATGAGTCACGATAAATCCTTCCCAAACACATTTGTCTATTCTTTGTTATTTTAGGATCTTAATTAGGAGGACAACGCCCAATGCTCTCATGCAACCATTTCTTCCCATAATATCTTGGATTTAAAGAATGTGCTAAACAATGAAGGGAGTGTTACTTTTGTCCCATCTTGAAACTAATATAGAATGGATATGATTATAAAATGTTGATGTCTCATGAAGTTCTTTTCTCTCGTGCTTCAAAATTATTGACTCAACTTTTTCAATTATGGTATCCCACATTTTATAAACTTTATGAAGCATTGGTTCATCTTTATCAACTTCTCTCAACATCTCCCACATAGACTCTGTGAATTCAAGAAAATATGATACCTTGTCCCACCATAAATCATTAAGAATAATAGTCTTCACTGCTTGGGCCCTTGTTTGATCTTCAACCTTATTATCACGGTATGCATCCCATCTTGGATCAGTAACCATCTGAATCAATGATGTCTTTATTGTGTTCACGAGGTATTGAAGGTTTTGAAACTTTTGTTGTTGATCCTGAACTTGAAGAAGGAACACTTCCACCAGAACTCCCAGTATAGCCAATACCAATTGATACTCCTTTTCCTTTTCTATTGTCGGCCATTTTTAAGATCAACTCAATTCACAATTTCACAATCTGTTTCGAAAAACAAAATATCAAAAACAACAAATAAGAGATGGAGTCAGTCATAGTCATAACTCATAACATTGACATTTGACAAATGACAATTGACATACCAGTAAGTTTCAAAAGGCTTACTTAAACAGTTAACAGTTAGCAGTTACCACATTAAGCAATTAGAAATTTAGAATATGAGTCAGCCAAATTTGATGGGCACGTAAGAGATGCAATTCACAATTGACATGCTATGCTACATGCTGCAAATTAGACAATAGACACGAATAAGCCAAATTCGACCCGGTGAGCAAAGTTGGGAGAGATGGATGGTGACATGATATGAAAAGTTATGGCTTATCACCTCAATCAAAAGTTCTTGCAAATAATTAATCAATTTATTCAAAAGTGGCATTGGTACAGATTCAGATAAAACAACAAACATAGTTTTCTAAAATACAGTACCAGAGGCAATTAGAGAGGCTTGCCTATTGAGTTAAGAGTTATGTTCCTCGTGTTATTAATTTTCAGCAATAATAGCAGATGGTTACAGTTACCACATGTAATGTCGCTTTGAGGTAATGTCGCAAAAGATCTCATGAAAATAATCACAAGAAAAGTAGAAACGCACGCGATATAAAAGAGTTATGTTCCTCCCAAAATAATCGTAAGAAAATGATAGTTCTGTTCCTCCCAAAATAATCGCAAGAAAACGATAGTAATGTCGCGCGATAGTAATGCTCGGCAATTAGAGAGGCTTGCGTATAAAGAGTTCTGTTCCTCCCAAAATAATCGCAAGAAAACGAATAACAAAGATCTCATGAAAATCAACGCGTGATACAAAGAAACTGGCAACAAACAATCAGATCTACAGGTAATATCGCTTTGAGGTAAGACGCAACCCTCAATCTCACACACGCTTTCGAGCAGAAACGCGCATAGGATCACCTCTCCTAATATCCAAATAATAAACTTTTCCTAGGTTAATTGGAGAAAAGTAGAACCACAAGATCTTTCAGCAAACGATAGTAAAAACACGAACCTTGTAGCAAACTCAAGAAGATCAACGAAAAATTAACCCTCCATGCCAGGACTCAACCCTAACAAGGATTTCAAAAACTCGTGCACATGGCGCGCATACACACACAGAGAGAGACCTTGGATCAGAATGCTGTAGTGGCGGATCTGGCGGGTGAATCTTAAAAAAGGAAGCACCGGACTTTCTCCTCGTTCGCTGAGCAGTGAGGGACCTGAGCAGAGCGCGGGAGGTGAGGGACCTGAGCAGAGGGCGGGCATGAAGAACCTGAGCAGAGCACGAGCGTTGGGGGAGCTAGAGGATGCGGGTGTTTTTTATACACCTGGATGAAAACAGCCTCTGACACGTTGACCGCACTGAAATTTCGACCTCAACACGTTGACCGTGTCGGATTACCACGACACCGTGTCAGTACGAGTGTCAGTGTCGCACCCGTGTCGACATAGACACCCCACCTCCTAGAGGTGTCCGTGTGACATAGTTTCTTAGTATATCAAGATTTCCCACAATGAAAACACTTTAATTTGTCTTTCTCATATGGCGTTGCATGTGATCGACCTCTACCTTTGCCATTAAATACTCCCCTATCTCGATGTCGAGAAGTTGGGTTTTGTCCTACAAATGCTCTATTTTCAGTGCTTAGCTTACCTTCTTTCTTGAAGTTCTTCATGTCTTCTTCTCTTAATAATAAATAATAAACTGGACTCAAGGGTGGAAGTTCTTCCTTGTTTGGAATGTACCCCAAATTCAAATGATAGTCCCACAATAAATAAAATACCTTTCGTTCTTCAAATTCTCATTATGTTCCTTTGTACACGTTCAACACTTGGTTATGAAAAAGAATTGTAGCTCTTCCTAGAGACTACGAAGTTATGCATAATACTTAATGCCTTCCTCCCTAATGACATCTGCAATTTTTTTCTATGATTTCATATTTCTTTCTAATGTTCTTTCTCTGACCATATGCATTATAAATTGCTTTCCATATCTCAACGACTGATTAAAGAAACATAAATGTACTTTCTACGGTTGGAATCATAGATTGAATCAACCATACACTCACCGAGGTAGGCGGAGTCATGAATATTTGGTTTAGAGATTTTGCCTATTAGATACTCCCACTTTCCTTTTGCCACAATTACAAGTTTTACGTAGCATGCCCATTGAAGGTAGTTCTTCCCATCCAATTTGATATTTATAATTTGGAATCTTTCTCCTTTTTTGCCACTTAGTGAATCTGAGTAGTCAACTGCTTTCCTTTATCAGATATAGTCGCCCCCTTTCTCTAAACAATCTCTCTTCTTTTGCTGAAACACTTATGCGCACCAAAAACCTTTTTTTTATCTGCAAATTATAGCAGATCGTCTTGATCGATCTGCACCACACGCCTTTTTCAGTCCACGGAAAAACAATTTTTGTAAATTACAGTAGGTCGTTTTTATCGATTTGCACCCTGTGTTTTATCTTTTGCACCACCATCACCACCGACAGTCAGTCTACAAAAGCGACCCCTAATCCCACTGATTAGGCTGTGATACCATGTTAGATTTTTCTCAAAAAAATACTTTCATATGATAAACAATATACAAGGGAGAAGAAGAAGAAGATGGAAGAGAGGGCCTGGCATCTACACTCTCTCTCTACACACTCTCATCTCACGGTAACCCTAGTGGGTTACATACTTTATATTAAAGAAACTAAAAAGACTAAAACATCCATATACTAAAGATATTTTTCCTAGTAACTCTCCTTGTATCCAGACTAGAACAGATCCTGATGAATCTAGATCCAAGTCTGTTTCTTCAACAAGTTTATCCTGTATACAAAGGAAACAAATTCTTCTCCAGCTTCTGGTCCCACGTATGAAATAGGGCGCTTTGATTTTCTTGACCTTCTGTGGAAGCACAAAAGGATGGAGAATCTGCTGAACTTACCCAATCTGCTGACTGACCTATTTGGGGTTAGAGGTGTCACCAACAAAAACTTTGAAGATTTAGCAAGCTGCTTATGCCTTGAAGCGGTGATAGTTACTCTGGTATTATTGTGACTTGTAAGTTTATGAAGTAGCTTAAAACCTGACCATACGGCCAAGAACTTATGTTTCTTCACTGTTCTCTCTAATCTTGTTAAATCTGACACTTTTAACTGATGGTACAGATATGCACCTCTTTTATTGATTTCCGAAACTTGCCCCGTTATTTAACTTCTTGGGTTGGGTAGCATTCAGTAGATGATCAAACCAAAATCAAGAAATGTCTGCTACATGGATTCCTAGTTGCAGTTGTGCTTGATCTTGTATTATATTACTGTTCGACTCCAAAAAAACAAAACTGTCTTATTATTTCCTTCAAATAATTTTGTCTTTCTCTCCTTCTTTTGAAGTGTGTACCATCTAATTTCTCGTATCTTCTCACCGAAGCTTCATTTTGCTGCATTTCCAAATGTCCAAACTACCGTAAGCTGGTTGCCTCTGTACATGATCAAAGTTTTGTATTATTTATAAGCTCCATCTTGTTCTTGTGGAAATTGTTAAACACAATGTTTTCATTTTTTAAATACTTTTCCTGAATGAGAACTTTTAGTTCATGCTGTGATGTGTGACCAGCAATAAGAGTCATCCGTTTTAAGTTTCTTGTCTGGTTGTCTTCCATCAAGATGGCATGTTTTAGTGGGCTAACGTTATTCTGTTTCTGGAGCTTTGATATTGTTCTCAATAATGTTCAGTGATATGTTTCATGACTATTGCAGGTACAGCCCCCCGCTTGAAGGAATTTCGTGTTGGAATAACCCTTTCTTGGGTACATTTTCTGCAGGTGTGAAATCCTGTATATAGCTCTCTGTATTTGCAAGTTTATGATTTCTCTTTCAAGTAGATTGACTAAGTCTAGCGATCTTTTGTGTCATGCACAAGGACATGCATGGGGCATGTAATTCCTCAAATGCAAATGTATGAAATTTATAGTAATTATTCATATAATTGTACAATCTATTTAACATTATATAATAAATCATATAAGCGCAAAAGTAATTTGGCCAAATCATCAGATATGTGCAAAGACAAATTGTTCAAATGATCACCATTGTAGTCATCAACATGAGTGGACCGTATCGTACTTTTGGTTGTGTTTGTGAGGCTTTGTGAGTAGCTGTCTCTTGTATGTATTTCATGGAGCTGTTAATGTGTTTCAGGTGTCAACACCAGGTAAGGTAAACGTTTTTGCCACAAGTTGTTGTATGGCAACATGCACCCTATTTTTTGCTTTAGCCTTGACTGATGCTTTTGTTTCTTGCTTTGATATTCTTACATGAGCATTAGCATTTGTTCCTTTTCATAGATGTTACATTTTACAAATTCTATATTTGCTATTCACCTGTTATAATCTTACTGGTTGTCTGTATGTTTGTACATTATTATTATTTTTATTTCTGTTCTTTTGAAATAAGTTTCTTTTTTGCAGCTTTTTGGTTATCGCAGTTGATAACATGGTGACCTGGGTTATCAGTTTTATTTTGCAGATGATGCGTCTGAAGTATCTCCTTGCAGACACCGAGCTTCAACAACTGGCACTGCAGGCAATGGACATGCTTCAGGGAAGCTCTTTGATGGATGGCCATCCAGTGGTACGTTTTTTGATCTTTTGATAAAAAACTCATTTTTGGTATTTCTTGCAGTGCAGTTCACTGCTTTCTGTAATGCGAAGTAGAAGCTACTTTAGAATGCTCTCAAAGCCCCCTTTCTGTAGGGGTGTTTGTTGTGTTGGTCCTTCCTATACAGTTCTTGGTAAACCCGTGCATGTCTAACTGTGCATGCCTATGCTTTTTCCATTTGCCATTCCTGAACTCTATATGGTTTCGGTGGATCTCTAGTGTCTTAACAAAATACTTCAGTCACATCACCTTCACCAGCTCTGCTACCCATGCTAGAACTCTGAAAATCAGCAACAATAACAACAACTAAGCCTTTTCCCATACTACATGGGGTCGGCTACATGGATTCTTTGTTTCCACAGAGAAGGGGTGCTGACATGCTGTTGCTTTTGCATGATTCTCAGTGTCGGGGTTCAGCGCTTCCATTTCTATTCATACTTCCAAAACCATCAGAAAACATCCAGTAGGACCGTTCTACTTTACAATAGTTGGATCCCATTCGATTCATATTCAGTCAAGATTCAAAGACATCAGTTGACATGCTTTGGTATTTAATTTAGAGATCACATCAATTAATGAGAGTTAGACATGTAATGGTGGGACTCTCAGTCAAAGCACAATTGTACAATTTGAAATGATCATCCAATACTGAAGAGATATTGCAGGAAAGTTATGAGTCGTCTGGGTAGCCTGTCCTCTCCCTTTGCCATGTAGTTTTCCATATTCTGATCCCTGCTGCAATGAAGCTGAAACCTGATTTCTTCTTCATAAGGTAACATTATAGCATAGAAGCCTGCAATAGTTGTCATTAGTGGATCTATGTTATCAAAAACTGTAAATGTTGCCCCCCCATAAAGTGTTAGCCTGCAGTAAGTAGGGATCAAGACTAAGTGCTATAGCAGCATTACCTGCTTGCTGTGTAGTGTATGTTCTTTTCTCTTTGCCTTGTGTAATAGATGTCTATTTTTCTTTACCTTTTCTCTTGTTTCTTAATTGCAGTTTTATGGTTTCATTTTGTGTTTCAGTTTCATGTCTTTTTCCTTTTTAATTTACTTGACTACAGTTTGGTTGGTGTTATCTATTATGTATTTTAGGCATGCGTTGTGTATATTCTCCGGGTTGGTGTTGCAGAACAGATGACTGAGCCAACTCAGAGAAGCTTTCTCGTCCTCCTTGGGAAACAGGTATACCAACTACGCTTTAATAGTGGTGAGTTGCCAAACAACTGAACATATATGAAAATTTCTTCTGTTTCATATCATCCAGTTGGAGTCACATGATGCTAGCCCTTCCATGAAGGTCGCTGCACTACGCACATTATCCTTCCTTTTGACTACCTTGGGAGAGGTACATCTTATAACATTTCTCTTGTGCACTTGCATTTTCAGTATTATGCCCTTCTATATATAGTATAGTCCTTTTCTCAGAGCAAATCAATAAGGTCATTTTCGTTCAAGCTGCTATTTTCATCATTCATTATATCAGAAGCAAGAGTCTTAGGCATCACGAGCTTATCATTCCTCATCAAATTGTGATGCTACTTGAGTACACTGTAAAGAAAGTTATTTTAGAGTTTAGTGCAAAGAAACTTCCAAATGCACATCCTTATGTTGTACATGCTTCAAAAGAGCTTGGTGAACTTTGGAAAACCTTTTAGAGGAAAACCTGATATCATTATGCAGGTTAGTGTTCTTGGATGAGCTGCGGATGTATTGCAATATTTGATGTTTATACTACAATTAGAATTTTGTCACTAAGTTGTTGCTTTTGAAAGGTACCATCACAATCAAGGGACATTCTTGACAGCACAGTTGTTGCGGCTTTATCTCATCCATCATTGTTGGTGAGACTTGTGAAGTGCTCTTTATATCTTTCCGCTCTTGAAGTATATAGACTTGCATTTACTCATGCTGCATTTGAGTTTATGCGTAAGAATTAGTTACAAATTGCTTTTATGTGGGAAATGCTATTTTGATTTTGAAGCCATACATATAAGCCTAACATTTTGGATTGACAGGCATTGAACTTTATGGCTCACCTCTTTTTTGCACTTTAGGTGCGCGTGGAAGCTGCTTTATCCTTGCGTGCACTAGCGGAAGTTGATCCTACTTGTGCAGGCAATTTGATTTCATGCGGCGTGACAACATTGCGAGCTTTGAGGGAAAGTGCTTCCTTTGAAAAGGTTCGTATCCTTTGTGTCTAGCTCTGTAAGTTTGTACTCCATGCTTTTCCAAATTCAGAATTCTTAATGACTGTATAGGTCATGTCCTGAGGTTGATGAAATACTTGATGCTAATGGCTTACAAGGTCGCATTGAATTTCAACCATTGCAATGAGTTTGCAGATTCTGAGAAATGTATCTTATATGACAAGATACTCCTCTCATCATCTTTGTTGAAATGCGATACTCACTCAACTGGGACTCATTCAGTTGGAGTCTTATTTTTGGTGCATCACATCTAGATAAGTCTAAGACAGGCTTGTAAAAGTAACCGTGTTTTACATTGAAACTGGTATGACAAACCTTGCAAAGCGGTGAACCACAAATTCTGTGACGTGCACAATACTACTTGTGATGAGGTAGTTGTCTCTTGGTGACGTTAAGTATCTAGACTGAAGAATTTAAGTTAAAAGAGAGAAGACGGAATGCTCTCAATGGAAATGGGGTTCTTTGTTACTTCATTGACTTCTTTCTTTTTGCTTCACAATACATCTTTTGATAGTCTATTATCTTTTTGCTTTGCAATCCTACTTGGATATTTCTTCTTCCTTAAACTTATGTAAAGTTAGATGCTTCTGAAATGGTTTCAATAGTTTCTTATTCATGTTTTTCTGCTTGGTTCAATTATCTTCTGTAATGCGTTTGTATCTACTTGGCCCAATGAACTTACAAAACTTGGCACGCATGTGTCTCTTTTGCGCATCAGGGTGATAGGCTGAAAGTGGAACTCGACTCCTTGCATGGACAGGCTGCTGTTCTCGCTGCTCTGTTACCAATATCACCAAAACTGCTCCTTGGTTGCCCTGCAAGGCAAGATTTATTCAAACAATGTGCTTTGGTTTCAATACGTGGGTTTACAGTACTGGTAGAATTAACTCTGGCTGTTCTTTTGCTTGTTGGCATGTGCTTATTGTCTATTCATCATAGTACTGCAAATATACTACATGGGGTAACTATACGACTCCATAGCCACACAAACAACACTGCTGTCACATAGTTGCAGTTGCTTGACTGGTGTAACAGTTATGCCAGGGAAGGTTCTGTAATTGGATTGCTGGGAGAGGCCATTGGTGACAATCTGTGTGTGGATTTGTAGCAGAACGCTCATAGAGTAGCACGTGTCCAGGAGGGACGCGAGACGCTCCTCTACTGCTTTCATCATTTGTGAATGGAACTCCGTATTTGGGTCTTTCGGAAGACAGCAGCGACGCCATTGATGGAAACGTTTCATGGTGAGCATGGACACTAATCCGTGAAGAAGCCACTAACACTGAAGAAGCTGCTTCGCGTGGCATGTTATGGGTGAATAATCGGATTTCTGGTGCCATTTCCATTCAAGAGTTCGAACAAAATTGCTAACAAGCACAATGATCAGCGGGGCACCTGGCTAGGTTGTTGACTGACATCTCTTATGTCTCGTGTTCGATACGGTGGGCGTGCATCTAGCTTTGGCGTCCCAAGTCTTAATTCCTTCCCATCATCTAACCTACTTTAGCTTTAGGCTCGGCAATAAGCCAAGCAAACTCGGCTTGGCTTACCCTAAGCTTGTTGATTTCCTAGCAGTTCATTAGACTAATGAGCTGGACACTTGCAGCTTGTTGAAGCCGTATGAACAAGTGGCAGTTCAGCTCAGCTTTGCTCAGCATATGTATCCATTAAATATATATATATATATATATATATATATATATATATATATATATATATATATATATATATATATATATATATATATATATATATATATATAAAGAGTGAAGGAAAGAGATTGGATTTTGACTATCTTTGACACATGTCCATTCACAGTCTTATGAATGACATGAATATAAATATATTGTTCGTACTTTTTCAAAGTTTTTAATAATTTTGAAATTATACAAATACCACTCAAAAGCCATATATGGAACTAATCCACCATTACTTCTCAAGTTTCTTCCTCAAGGTTGGGGAAAGGTATTGATAACACCCAACCTACTGAGGATATTTACAAGGTTGGATTTATTGATAGTTTTGGTAAAAAAATATGCACACTGTTCTTTAGACACGATATAGATCAACTGAAATACTTTGTCGGTAACTTTCTCACGAATGAAGTGACAATCAATTTTAATGTGTTTTGTCCTTTCATTATAGATTGGGTTAGAGACAATTTGTATAGCAACTTTACTATCCACAATAAAGGATAATAGCATAGTAAGTTTCTATACCCAACTCAACCATTAGAGACTTTAACCAAATATTTTTTATACCCAAATCAGCCATTAGAGACTTTAACCAAATACCTTCACACATTCCTTACACAATTGCTATATATTATGCTTTAGTACTTGATCTAGCCACATCTTACTTTTCCATAAAACAATATTACTGTGATGTATCTGAAAGTAGATTTTTTGTCATCACGTGAACCTACCCAATCTTCATCTGAAAAAATTTCAATATTAAGGTATGATGGAAGAATGGATGGAGATGTTACGCATAGAATTAATGCTGGTTGGTTAAAATGGAGAGGAGCATCAAGTATTCTTTGTGATAAGAAGATACCATTAAAGGTAAAAGATAAATATTATAGAGAAACAATTAGACCAACCATGTTTAATGGTTCTGAGTGTTGGGCATTTAATCATTAACATTAACAAAAAATGTTTGTGAAAGAAATGAAGATGTTGAGATAGATGAGTGGTCATACAAGAAAAGACCGTATACATAATAAGGTTATTAGAAATAAATTATGTGTGGCACCAATAGAGGATAAAATGAGAGAATATCGTTTAAGGTGGTTTGACATATAGAAAGAAGATCAAAAGAACCTATAAGAAGGTATGAAAAACTAGGTTTTGAAAATATTAAAAGAGGTAGATGACGACCACAAAAGTGTTGGAAAGAAACTATTAAGAATGATCTAGCTTATTGTGAGTTAACTGCTAACATGACACCTGATAGGACTATGTGGAAACAAAGAATTCATATAGCCGACGCCGTCTAGTATGGGAAAAGGCTTAGTTGTTGTTAAGGTGTCTTCACTTGGTATATAGTATCCCATGACTAGGAAAGCTTTTCAGATACAACACACTATATAGCTTGCATATGAGTTTTTGATGGAGCATGCATAAATTTGCTTATTATTTTCACGACATAAGCAATATCAGGACGGTTAATGGTAAGGTAAATTAACTTATTCCATTGACATTTCACTGTCTCTACAATCTATCATTTTTGTAGTATACTTTCTTTATATTAGCACTCATTCATAATATACTTTCTTTATATTAGAAATACTCCTTTGTTTGAATAAAATACCTTTATTTTCATAAAATAGTGTAATATGTCCAAATCCTGTGTAACTTTTTCTATAGTCTGACAATCTCTTTAACATTATTTTCAGTAACAATAATATCATCAAAATAGACTATCAAAAGACAAATCCTCTTTCCTCTTTTAGTGAATAAGGTATGGTCATTTATGATTTTATGATATCTAAGATTAATTACACCTTAACTAAAATTTTCAAATCATGCTCTTTAGGATTGTTTCAAACCATATATAACCATTTTTAATTTGTACGCTTGGTTATTCAACTCATTTTTTCTATGAAACCCTTGAGGTAATTCCATATAAACTTCTTCATTGAGGTTTTCCTATAGAAAGACATTTTTCACATCTAATTATCACATATCCCACCTTTTATGTGCATCTGGGCTTATGATAACTTTGATGGAGGTTAACTTTGCAACCGGAGCAAAAGTCTTATTGTAATTGATGCTATATGATTGGCTATACTCCTCCACTAACCCAAGTCACAAGATAATCACATGCAAAAATCTCAATAAATCAATTCCAAAATTCACTTATATACAAAAGTAAAATCTATTTATGTAGAACTGCTTTCATCGTCTTGTTCTTTACTTTACCAGTAACAGTAACGATTTCTTCGCCAAAAAGTCTATTCCACCCCTAGCTGTTAATAGCGGTGATTGGAGGCTCAATAAGGCTTTGATACCATGCTATAAAATAACCTTTATTAATGAGTATTTGTCTGAAACATGAAGTGGGATCGCCTCTACAGAGGTCACTCTTACATCAACCACACACACCTATGTGGCTGCACACTTTTTCCTGTTATTCATTTTCTTATTACTTATATATAGCTTATATAGGGGGTGTTCTAACTTGAATGACTAATCTGTTCTTATAACTCACAGAACAATTAACAAGTTACACTACAAGACTAATAATAGGACCAGGGATCCAGAACTAATCCACCATTACTTCTCAACATCACTTTGTTTATTGTGATGGTCTGATGCAGAGACTTTTTGCTCTCACATTAAATGATAAATAGTCAATCCTAAAACGTGGGTCTGCAGTTTGAAACTTTAGCTGTTTGAGCTCATCCTGTAACTCAACGTGCAAACGGCTCTACCTGTTATAAATAAGAGCTCACATGTTGATTAAGCATCAGATATGTAGTGGTTTGTTTGAAGCATGGAAAGGTAAAGCATAGGATAACCAGCTCGGTCATCACAGTGAGCTTATTCATTATGCATGACATGCGAATTTCTTGGTTGAAAGCCTTCAGAGAAATGCTGGATCTTTGGATAATTACCTGATCCTAGTTTTCTTATCATGTTGCTGTCAGTGTTCATAGTGAAAGATATTTGAAGTCCACTGATTTAATTAAAGGAACTTTATCTTTCAAAGTTTTACTTAAACATATAAGTTTATCTTTCATCAGGGTAACCTTTCACTCTAATTTGTTTAGCATTCTCTATTATGATCTTGTACTATCGTACTCCACATGAGCCATACATCATGTCGTTTATGACTATATTACTAAATAATGGATTTGTTGATATCAAGCTAAAGCATCAGCAATTAGGCACATGAAATTTCAGAAACTTGATTCATATATGGTTTGTTGGGATGCCTTTTTGACTTCATTTATTCTTTCCATTGAAATTCTAAATTTTTCTGTTGTATTAAGTAATCTATATTTCTGCAGGTTGCGTAAATCAGTGTTTGATGTTGCAAAGAGCATGCTCTCTGAATACTGTCAAAATCCTCTTGCTGCAGCGGCAGAAAAAGAAGCTGGATGGTTACTTTTAGCCTCAGCTGTTGCCTCCATGCCAAAAGAGGTATTTTCCTACTTCTCAAGTATCAAGGTCCCTGAAGCAATGACATCAGCACTCACTAAACTAATTCTTTCCCTTGTCACCTTTGTAGGAGCTTAATGACCAGGTGTTCGATATACTTGCATTATGGGCTGTGGCATTTGATGGAAATCTGGACTATCAAACCAAACCACCGGAGGAACTAAGCTCTGAGGTTTGGTAAGCTGAGATTTCTAGTTCCAAATTGCATATCGCACAATAATCAGGATATAACTTCCTCTTCATGTCCTTCAAATGTTTCCTGCCACCCATTAGCATCAGATTTTGCATTCATTTCTTGTCTATTAGTTGTAGGCATAAAAGAATCAACCAACTGTGAGATGATTTTATTTGAAGTTGGAGTTTGAACTAGTCCAGTTGATATTGGCATGACAAGAATATCCCTTGAAGAACAGCATTCCGTTTTATAGTTTAAACGTACCTAGTTCTATTTTCTTATGTAACCTTTCATTTTTGGTCCTTTATTGTCTTGCTTTCCATCTTATGACTTTCAAGCAGAACAGTTAGGTTGTACTTATGCCTTTCAACTCGCTTATGAATTTGGAGAGTATGATGGATTTTCCTATTCCTTTAGAACCGCTTTTGTACATTAAAAGTCTGGAAAGTTCCGAAGTTCAATTGACTGCTTCACTTTTGTAGCGTATGGTCTGCTGCAGTTGAGGCACTAACTGCCTTTACAAAAAGCTTTATTTCTTCAAGTATGACAACTGTCAACAACGGGATCTTGCTTCAGCCAGTTTTGGTATACCTTAGTGGGTAAGCTTTTTTGTCTAAGGAATACAGCTTCTGTATGAAGTGCATTTCTTTCTTCCTTTCAGCCTCTTGACAGTTGATCACTGAATGGTGCCAGGGCTTTATCTTGCATATCATCCATACGAGCCAACCAGTTATCGTATGTAAAGCCTAAGTTGGATCTTTTAATTGTTAGAACATTGATTGCTTACCAATCCCTTGCCGATCCATTGCTGTACAAAAGTGACCATGCACTGATAATTGATATCTGCAGCACACCCTTCAGGTAATTGATGAATTGTCCCACTTCTTGGAATGTTAAACTGCTTTCGATAGTGACTTAGTCTTAGATATTTGTTTTGATAATCATCTCGTCTCTGCATCATCATCCTTTATTATAGATGCTTTCTTGTTTCTTTTCCTATCCTGTAAGTTTGATTGTTATATTTGCATTACAAGGGAACCTCATGCATGCGAAGAAAGTTCGAGTTTGAGACTTTTGCTGGACAAAAGAGATTCATGCTTGGGTCCCTGGGTTCCTGGAAGGTGTTCATCTGCATCCCTTCTAATGATTGCACCCCCCCCCCCCCCCCCCCCCCCCCCCCCATATTCATTCTTTAATCTAATGCTTTTATAATGCTCTAAGATCTGTTGCACTTCATCTGCTCTATGCAGTTAACATTCGTCATGTGCATGTAGGGACTGGTTTGAGGATGAACTGCGAGCGTTCGAAGGTGGCACTGACAGTGTGATGCCTTGCTTATGGGAAAATGAACTTCCTAGCTTTCCCCAGGTGCCTGTTGTTTTAATCAGGAGATTCTAAAATATCGAGGAAAATTTTATTTGCTTTCACCATTCGTTTGACATCCATGCTCCGTCTGCTTTCTTGCAATACTGCCTGATACTCATATTTGTTGAAGCATGACTTGCTTTCACAATTATTGATTCATTCTGGATAGATGAACTCAGATGGTTTGCTGTCAACAATTTTCTCACTCTTAATGGGTTTTGCACTTCTGTGGATTTGCTTGCTGCCTGCATGATTTCTTGACATTCTTGCTATTGCTTTGACATGATGATGAAGCCGGAGACACTAAGCAAAATGCTAGTGAACCAGATGCTTTCATGCTTGGGAATCTTGTTTGCAACCCAGGTAGATGCCTGTACTTATTACCTTTTTCACTATCTTAGCCTTTGACTATAAATGTCGTATCTCAGCAATCTTATACATATGTCAGGACACTGGTGGAAAGCTCATGCTTCTCAGCCTGATTGAACAATCCTTTAAATCTTCAAGGAAGCAGCCATGGCACCTAGCAAGTACCACAAATGCTTGTGTGGCACTCCTTGCTAGTTTGAAGGTGCGAGCTTGCCCTTTTAACTAGTGTTGAACAGGAAACAAAATAACGAAAACTTTTGAACAATGTGCTGTTAATTTTTTCAGGCTTCACTTGTATCACGCCCTCAATCACTGAGCCTGGATATACTAAATTCAGCCCATTCCACATTTCAGGTAATTCACAGAATTAATGCAGGTTGGTTAAAACCATAGAATTAATATAGGTTGGTTAAAATGAAGAGATAGATAAGGTATTTTATGTGACGAAGAAGATACCATTAAAGTTGAAAGGTAAATATTGTAGAACAACAATTCAACCCGCTATGCTATATGGTTTTGAATGTTGGGCAATTAATTATGAATATATACAAAAGACATCCATGACATAAATGAAGATGCTGAGATGGATGAGTGGTCATACAAGGAAAAATGATGTATATAACGAGGTCATTAAAAATGAATTGGGAGTGACACCCATAGATGACAAAATAAGAGAAACTCGTTTAAGATGGTTTGGATTTGTAGAAGAGGAAGAGGAAGACTACAAAACTATTGAAAGGAAACAATAAAGAATGATTTAGCTTATATTGAGTTAACTGTTAAAATAACACATTATTGAGCACTATGGAAGCAAAGAATTCATGTAACTGACCCCATTTAGAACGGGAAAAGGCTTACCTGTTGTTGCTGTCCATATTTCAGGCAATTTGCTCCACAACTCAAGGTGTTTTTTGTTATTTTATAGGGTATCCTTATTGATGGAGACATTGGTGTGGCACAACGGCGAGCTGCCTGTGAGGGACTTGGTTTACTGTCACGTTTGGGGACTGATAGTTTCACTGCCAGAATGGTTTGTTTCTCATAGCATTTTGACACTCGCTGGAGCTTATGCTGTTGACATATTAGTGCCACATAGAGAGCCAAAAGCTTAATATTTTTAGGAAACAGTATGACAAGATGTTTCTATTACAGGCTTAATCCCTTAGTGTGAAATGAAGTCCGTGAAGATGTGTCCTGGAAGCTACAGTGACCTTCCTTTTAGCATACACTAACATGAAATGCAGTTTCATCCATCAAATTTTTGAGTTGCTTGTCTTTGATTATTGTGTCATAATTTTTTTCCAGACACGATCGCTTTTAAATGATCTTGCTGGGGCATCAGATTCAAGTTATGTTGGATCTCTTGCATTCGCACTAGGTTGCATTCATCGAAGGTACTTTTCTCTCAATGTCATACTCTAGTTTCATTTTATGTCATGAAATGGTACCTTCTCTTTCCATTAAAAGAATCAACAAGTCAGCTTACGGTTTGGTTCCAGCCCTGATGAATGTGAAAGCTAAAGTTATCCTTCCAATGAGGTTTGGATCATAACTAATTGGAGACTCTGTTGATCCACTTAGATTTGGCTCATAGGCTTGAGTTCCATTCGGGTCTCCAGTGCCATCATGGATAAATGAAGAAGCATTACTATTTACTAGCACTATTCCTGAAGGAAATTCAGTGCCCTCAGAGAGTCTAACATTACTAGCACTATTCTTAACCAATCACTAGCTGTCCACTTTACTTAAAGTACTCAAAGTCTCAAACACCACGTCTTGACATGGCTACTGTATTACTTTTGAAGCTTTGGTCAGACATGGTGTCATGTGTTAGAGACTGCATACGTTGCTGGTGGCTACTTAAGGGAATGTACATATGATGTATAAACTTCATTCCTTTTTATCAATTGTTGATTAATGATGCTTCATGAAACAGAACTGCTTTTTGGACTTCATTTTTTGAAGAAAAAACCAAGTAATTTAAAAAATTTCCAGAAAATTTTATCATGCACCTTCTTTAATTTTGTTGGATTTTGATCTCTGGCTCATTTGAACCAAGTTGTCTTCAAATTTGATTCTCCAAAGTGAACAGTACATTTTTGAATTTTCATAAATATTTTTTTCAACTATTCTAATTTTTTAGGTTTTGGACTCTCTTATTTCTCATGAGCTTCATTTCTTTCCATGGAACATGTTTCAGTGTCTAGGAAACATTACCTAATGGCTTTCTGCAGTTTTATCTGCTGGTCTGAAGCTTATATCAATCCCAGGAGTTCGGTCTTATAGGGGTCGATCCCTAGCAGTAGCATCCTTGGTGCTGTTCAGCTTTGGCTCTAGCAGTAGCTTTTTACTGGTTCCGGACAGTGGTTGGAGTAATTCAGTCAGCCAATAGTAGGAGCAGTTGAGTTCTTTAGGGAGTTGGTCTGATGGTTTAGTGCAGCATCCAGGGAGTGGAGTTGGTAGCTCTAACCGGTTGTAGTTGTAGCTGAAGCCGGACTAGCCCTAGCTGTAGTATTAATTTTTTGGTATGGGAACAATGTCAATATTTTATTAATGAAAGTGGGAAAATTTTCATTTACATGTCTCTTAGTGTCCTGTCTCACATTCCCAACTGTTTTTCTTACTGCAGAAAAACCACTTCCTTTTCATAATTGTGATACTGTCAGCAACCAATTACGTAATCCTTCAAAAAGAACTTGACCGTTAATTGTATTTCCAATATGATCTTGTTCTGTACAGCTTCCTTCCTTTTTCTTGTCATTTTAGCCTATACATACCATCTATCAGTAGCAGTTAGCGAGTTGTTAGCGATTGACCCTAATATAGCGGTACACTCTCATTTATGATTTATATATATATATATATATATCTATAATGAATTCTCTAATTTGTAAGAAATAACAAGAAACACACAATCACCACATGTATAAATATGAATCAAACTTAATAAACAAATTTTAAGAAAACAATAATAAATATCATGTAGCATATGCATATTGAATTGGTAAACTTAAATTAAAAAACAAAAACATAAATATAACCAAGTTATTCTAGGTAACAACTATTTCCGATCAATAATCTCTTAAAGTGTAAATGCAAATCATTGGTTCAAGATTGACAAGAAGAGTTTGGAAAATAAAAGATTACATAAGAACCTTAATCCACTTCATAATGTGTTGCATTTAACTACCTATGCTGCATGGACAAATGCAAATCATTGCAAACCAAATCAACTTAGTTCAAACTACTTATGCTGCATTTAATTTTAATGTACTTGTGCAACACGAGGCAAGCGTGAAACCAACACTATATAATAAGCATAAAACTGGATTCTCATCAATGAAAACATTCAACTAAATCACCAAACAATGACAACAAGCACAAGTCTTAAGTGTGAACTGAACTGAACAAGTTATTATTTTGCTGCTCATAATGAGAGTTCATGCAAAATCTCAGATAAACGCAAGAAGCAAGCAATAATAGAATCCAGCAATACTTCCTACCAGAGGCCATCGGTGGCCTGTGCAACCCATATGTTATAAACACACATAAAGAGATGAGAAACATAAAGAGAGGCATAACATCACTCCTTTGTGCAACAGTGGAGGTCTCCAGGGGAAGTCACGGAAAGAAGAGAGACAGACCGTTGTCACCAATAGTGACTGTTGCTGGTCGCTGTTGCTGATGAAACGGTGGAAGAGGAATGAGAGAGAGGCGGTAAAAACCCGAGGGTTTATGTTATTTTTCTTATAGTTTTTAAAATTTGATCGGGTTAATTCATATCCATTTAGATCGATCCACTTGTATGCAAGCTACAAGTTAGCAGACCACTATAGCGGTCCTCTATAGCGCTCATAGCGAGTTTTGGGGTCAGCCAATAAACTTCAAGCGCTATAGCGGCTAGAGGACCGCAAAAACGCTTGAGCATGCTATTAACTACTTAGCTTACCATCTTGCTGAATTATGCATTGCTGAAAGCATCAATTTCTGTCTCTCTTTGTCATATCTTTCATGTCTATATCTGAAATTCTACAGCTTGAAAGTCAACCTTTTCACACATACTACATAATATGTGCATAATACCAGAGCTGTGCTATTCTGAGCAGTCAGGTGCTTGCACATCATAGTCTTTGTAACTTCGTAAATGACATATGGCAACATCATCAGAGACTATATGAGATGTATGGTACCTCGGTTTCTCCCCAAAGTGGATAAACCAGAGAAAACCACTCCGACCGATCTCATTATGCATTGTCCTCTATAAGTGTATAGCAAAGCTCTACTTTACTTAAAGGCGAGAAGGATTCAAAGGCTTTTGCCCAACTAGAATCTTTCTCCCTACCAAGGAGTCTTGTCCCTGGGAGGAACAGACATGACAACATTATCATACTTGATGCTTTTGTCGGGAGGAACAGACATGACAACATTATCATACTTGATGCTTTTGTCGTACGTAATCCAGCAGTTCAGTTCCAGTATCTTCTGTTGAACTTTCAGTCTTTTCTTTCTTTGTTTTCTGCCTGTCATTATTCACCAAGCATTTTCATGCTTTTCTTCTGTTCATAGCATGTGTAAGCAGTGCTCTTGAAGAAGAAACCTTGTGCTTAGCTTTCTATTATCTGGAGAAGTCCTTTGAGCCCTTTATGTCAAGGTTCTCTTCTCCATGCTTCAAACCCTATCTTGGCATTGTTTGTGGAGGAAAGACCCTCCAATGAACTTATTCCTATTACATTAATTCTTGTGACTTTCCTCTGTTGAGGTTCTTGTAATTCAAAGCCCTGATAGTTATTGTGACTTTTGCTTGTATTTGGAATGAAAAATGTTCTCGCACCTGGGTTCCTCTAGGTGAACTCATGCTCATTGTCTTCACTGATTTCCCATATACTTATGTGTTCATTTATTGAGGTTGCTATATATGCTTAGTTCGGAAGAAACACTTTAATCTCAAGCTCTAGCAGGCATATTTTTATCCCAGACGAAGTGTGTTTGATGGGTGGCACCATATGAGTAAAATCAATCATTTTCTTCTTGGTTCTGTTGAGTTCCATTTTCTCCCATATATTTATTCTTTATTTGTTGTATACTCACTCAGTGTTGGAGAAATGACCTTATCTACTTTGGTGCCTTCAACAGTTGCATCATTTTTCTCTTGGTGCTATTCACCTCAGTGTTCTCCTGTATAGTTATTCTTTTTTTGTTGTATATTCACGCAGTGCTGGAGGAATGACCTTATCTACTTTGGTGCCTGCAACTGTTAATTCAATTTCTTCACTTGCTAAGAGCTCAAATGCTTTCCTCCAGGCCTGGTCTTTGCACGGCCTTCTCCTTACCATTGAAGCTGCTGGTTTATCTTTTGTTTCCCACATACAGGTACTTTTTGGATTCTCAACGCTTGTTTTAATTCATTGTGTTCTGAAGCTTCCTTCTACAATGTTATTCTTTTTTCCAGTGGGATTACTCTAGCTGGTGTTTTCCTATCCTCCTGCCTATTCAGAGGCTTGTATTTAGCGCTCATCATTTTGTAATGGAGTTTATCGTGTTAGAACTGATCTTAATTTTAGGCCCTTGTGCGGTTAGTTCAAATGTGTCTTGTTGTGCTTTTGCCGCTTCATAAGAGTGGCTGTGTAATCTGGAGCATCTTTATAAATATCTAGCAAGTTATGCACTTCATGTCTACTCGTGCAAGCACATTATGTGGCTTAGTGCTTGTTATTAATCTGAAAGGACTGGAACAGATTCCGATACAAAATAGAAATGAGGATCTTTTGGTTCATTTTTTCCCTATTGAGTCAAAGTTAACCGTCAATAATTAGAGCTTAGAAATCAAGATATTTTCATTGTGTTTATTGACCTTTTTTCCTTATATAAGAAATCTAGCAGTTATCCACACACGATTGATATAATAAAAGAAATACATAACACATAGAGTTGAGTGTTGTTAAAATGTAATAGGTTGGGCCAACATGGCCCATAAATTTTGTTTAAAATCAAGTCCCAACGTACTCAGGCCACCTGGGGGCCCAACGGCTAGTAAAATAGTTGTTGGGACTTCAACAACCAACATCACAACAATTGGGTTTCATTCTTCTCTCTATAAATACTCCTTATGTATTCAATAACCTTAAGCCATTTGTGGTTGTTTTATATATATTTGTTCGTTTAATAAAAGAGATTCAGGAATATACCTATTTCTTTACATGGTATCAGAGCTAGCACGATCGTTGGGAGCAGTCATGGGTGGTGGCAGACTCGCTAGATGGGTTGTTGTCGACTCTTGATGATTGTGCACCAACGTTATATTATCATAGGGAAGGAAGAAGATGGCCAGTTTGGTCGCCACCATCATCAATTCATCTTCCTCTTACCTTTCGCCTTCTTCTAGTCTTCATCTTCTGGCGGCACTTTGCTCGTCCAAGAGATTAGGTGGTGTCTCTCCATTTTTGAGCATTGAGTGTCGTCCTTCAACTGGTCCCTTCTTTGAGAGCCAGGTAATCTGCAATGGGGAGTCGAGGGAAGCCATGAGAGGGAGGGTGGTGCCCCAAAAGGCCCTCAAGGATTTGGAGTCCCCATAGAGGATTTCTTACCTCATGCAGAAAGATGCCGCGAAGATCAATGAGATTTTGATGGCCCTTCTCTAATTTAGCATCAATTAGTTGATGGAAGGGCTAAGCGTTGCTTCTGTTGTAACTGAGGTCTATAAGCAAAGCTCACACAATTGTGTGATTTCTATCTATGGCAATGGTTTGGTGGCTGCTCGGCATCTGCATCACTTCGGTTATAAGCCAGTTTTTGCTACCCAAAGCATACAACGAAGCCACTTTATGCTGGTCTGGCTACTTAGTTGGAATCGTTGTCGATTCCCTTCGTACCTACAGACTTATCTAAAGACTTTGACATCATATTGGATGCAATTTTTGGGTTCTCGTTCCAAGACATACCTTCAAGGTGGCATGTTGAGGATGGAGATGTTGGTGGAAGTGGAATAAAACCAGATATGCTAGTTTCTATGACAACCCCAAAGCTTTGTGCATAATTTTTTTCCTGGTCTCCACCACTTTCTTGGTGGTATATTTCTCCCACCGTCAATTATATAAGAGTACAAGAGCAATCTTCCATAGTATCCTAGTACCTCTTTGTGTGTTCGTGTTGGTAAACCTCATGCTGCATATGTTTCATCTCTGTTTTGGTGGTGGATCAAGTAGATGATGAACCCATAAGCCAATTCCTCAAATGGTTTGAGGATGCTGTAGCTGCTGGACTTCGTGAACCAAATGCCATGGGATTATCAAAGTACTTCCACAATCACTCAAGAGGAAGTCAGATAGGAGCTATTGTAAGCAAGCATAGCTCTTTGATACCTATAAGCTATGTCACACGGGTGCGGGTGCGGAATATGGTAAATTTCAAAAATTTTGAGTGCGACAACATGACTAGGGTATATAATATTATATATTATGTATAATATTCAAGCTACAACAAGGGAGACATCAATTAACATAAGTATATGACAATAGCAAGTATACAACTTTATATTGGTAAACAACTACTAATTTCATCATAATACACAAATCAATGTTGACTATCGGACCCATTTATCCAAAAAGACCTGAACTGAAAAGTCGATACCAGATTTTGAAGCGTGGAATATCCACACAAAAGGAAGTGAAGAAGGTCCGCGTTGAGATATTTTTCTATGTTCATTGGTGGAGTTTCATGAGAGATGATGAAAGACAAGCTGAAGGAGCATTTTGGAAACTATGGTAAGGTAACTCAGGTGGTTATCATGGGAGATAAGGTCACGAGTCGACTGAGAGGCTTTGGTTTCATTGTTTTCACGGATTACTCCCTCTTTAATAGGGTTTTGTAGGATAAATAAACCATAGACGACAGAACCGTGAGTTATAATTATTTTTTTGAGTTTTTTTTGCAATTTCGCACCGACATGGTGTCGGTGTTGGTGTTGCACCCATGTCGAGGTTGACACTCCACCTCTTAGAAGTGTCCGTGTAACTTAGCCTTGAAGGGAAGTATTGCACAAAGAGTATGAAGAGTTGGAATCCAAGTTTTCTAACGTGAGCTTTATTCGTAAACCAAAGCATTTAGGATGTTATTGATTAAGGCCAAGCATGATTGAGTCTTGGCAAGACCAACAATCTCGCTTGCACGATAGGTTACACTATTCTATGAAAGAAGTTGATGAAAACAAGTGTGTGTTGCGCTGCACGCGTGCTATGAGAAAGGGGAAGAGATAGGTGGTGATGAGGGGAAGCTGTTGGCGGTATGGGCAAACGGTGGAGGAGTGCGTTTCAGGCGGTGACTACACTGGCTTGAAATAAGGTGATAGAGCGGCTGGGAAATCGGTAAGATAAAGGTGAGTCTAGTTCAGGCGGTGACCAAAGGGAGTCGTTGGGGGTGGTTTTGGGCAACAAGGTAAGGGGGAGCTAGGGCAGTAAAAGAGTGTTTCAATTCAAAGCTTTAGGTAATGACGGGATGGTCAGGTCGTGATGATTCCGGCGAAATTTGAGGAGATGGTGGCGATCTTGGTGGAGCCTCGATTTTGATGTCAACTGGAATGGAGCTGCGCAATGGTGCCAATGGATGTTGTGAGGGTCGATGAATTTTTGCTGTGAACCAAACTTCGTTTGGTAGAGTAGTCAGGTTGCAGTTATTGACAGAGACATACACACCTAGAGAGAGATGAAGGAGAAAGAGAGCAATGTGACATTTATATGCAGTCGGGTCGTGGATTCAATTTTGGGTCCAAACCCATTTTGTCTTATGTATAGGCCTTTGCTGGTCTTAGATCTAGGCCCGAGACTATGTCTGCATCCGATTTAATCTTGCTTGGTATTCCAGTATGAGTCCATCAAGGTGTTCTCTTTCGAACTTGTTTATTTTTAACATTTGATTGGATCAATCATTTGATGTCTCATTTAGAAGAAAATTTGTTTGTTGTTTGTTAGACAATAAGTTGCATATCTTTGTATGATTAAGATCTGTATTATGGCTATATGTCACTTTTATTGGCCTTTTGTTGGAGACCTTTGTGATTAAGGTGCTTCATGTTGTTGGCTATTAGTTGGAGATGAGTCCATGTTAAAAATGCACTTATTGTTATTTGATAACCTTGTGCGTGATATGCTACTACTACAACTAAGCATTTTCCCATACTAGATGAGGTTAGCTACTTGAATTCTTTATTTTTTATAGAATCTATGGTAAGTTCGACAAAGTTTTATGTTGGCCATCAAAAGCCTAACACAAACCTCTTTTATCCGGGCTTGGGACTGACCATGCAAGGGTGATCCCTTACATTGGCAGAGTTATGTGCTTGATACAAGTATTTGGAAATAATGCATAAAAGAGTTTTGCCTTAAGTATTGACTATTCATTTGCTATATTTTGAGCGTTTTGTGCGAATGATAAAAATTGTATTAATTTTTTTAAATTTTTGAGAGAAATATTTTATATTGAAAAGATTCTTGAAAATTGATTATAAATCTTTAAAATATTCTTTTGATCATCTTAGTGGATTATCTTATTCTTGGAATCATATAATCACATTTGAAATTATGAGTTATTTAAGGGCCTTACATTTGATTGATTTGGATGGTTTGAGCTTAACTTAAAGCTTGTTTGATTTAGATGGTTTGCGCTTAGCCTTAAATGCTTGTTTGGGTTTGAGTTTGTCCTTAAAACTCGGGTTTGAATTTAATTTTAAAACTTGTTTGGTATATGAATGCCTTTTTATAATATCACAAGTTTGTGATGATTTATAATCTTATTTATTATATTTGTCGATCCTACTTAGATGGCTAATGTTTTCCATTGAAGAACTTTGTTAAAAAACTTAGTTTTCAAGTTATTATTATTCTAGTTATGGGATCTTAATATTTTGATTGAAGTTTTATTTTTGTTGCAGGTATTAAACTAAAAATATAGAGGTATTGTTGTGGAGATGGTGAACTCGACGTGAAAAGTGAAGTTATGAATCCTAGATGGTTCCATAAAGTTGACACTATCTGATTCACATTTTTTTTTTATTGTTAGACAAACTTTTGGTATACAAACCGTAAGTTTGAGGGGTGTTAAAATGTAATAGGGTTAGACCAACATGGCTTGTAAACTTGGAATAAGGTCCCAACATACCTAGGCCAGGAGCCCAACGGCTAGTAAAATAGCCATTGGACTTCAGCAACCAGCAGCACAACTGCTGACTTTTATTCTTTTCTCTATAAAAACTCCTCATATATTCAATAACCTTAAGCCCTTTGTGGATGCTTTGTATATAGATTTGTTTGTTCAAATCAAAAGATCATCCTTCCATTGTCCAATATCACTCACTAATAACAAAAAAAATAAAAGAAACCATGACATGCCAGTTCATTGTCCTTATCAGACCTAGGGGTTCTAAATATGTCTCATTAAATTGATGCTCCTTATTCTTTTGTTCCTTCCATTCCTTTTTGGCCTCTTTATTTCTTCAACTATCCTTACCTTTTTGTTGAATCATATCCTAACCATCCTCTGCTGCTCTTCTCAAAATTCTTTAGATCCTATCCTGTTCCATCCTTTTATTCTCCAAAAACTCAAATCAGCTTTTAGATGTTCTTTATTTTTCTCCTAACATCTGTCTGCTATTTATCATTTCATCCACATTCCTTCACATACTCGGAATAAAGAACACACACACACACACACACACACACACACACACACATATATATATATATATATATATATATCTGTGACATCATGTCTGCTTTCAGCATTCTTGTTGGTTGTCGATGTCATCTTGTTCACCAGCTGTCTTTGAGGTTCAGACTTCAGAGATATTTACACTTGTGCTTACTTGAAAATAAGTAGATACAAAGGAACAGATAGGAAGTTGTGGAAAGGGAAGTAAAAGAACTTGAAGTTAAACTATTTTCTGATTGTTTCACTGAGCCATGATTCATAATTGTGTTGCATCATTTCTTATATTGTCCATCTGCAGCTCCTTCATTTGTCATCATGTGATTACTGTAAGGAATACCTATGATTGCCAAATAGCTATCTTGCTGTATCTTATTTTTTCATTTTCCCAATATTTGTTTCATATATTGACCATGGAAATTCATCCCACATCCTTTCCTATCAATACCTTTTCTTTTTAACAAGTAGTGACCAGTAAGCTTGATTTCACCAACTTCTTCACTTACATACAACAACAACAACAACAACAACTAAGCCTTTTCCCATACTAGACGGGGTTAGCTACATGGATTCTTTGTTTCCACATAGCCCTATCATGTGTCATGTTAGCAGTTAACTCACAATAAGCTAGATCATTCTTTAGTGTTTCTTTCCAACACTTTTGTGGTCATCCTCTACCTCTTTTAATACTTTCAAAATTTAGTTTTTCATACCTTCTTATAGGTTCTTCTTTTGATCTTCTTTCTATATGTGTAAACCATCGTAAATGAGATTCTGTCGTTTTATCCTCTGTTGTTGCCACTCCTAATTTGTTTCTAATTACCTCATTATTTTTACGGTCTTTTCTTGTATGACCACTCATCCATCTCAACATCTTTATTTCTGTCACAGACATCTTTTGTACATGTTGATGATTACCTGCCCAACACTCAGAACCATAAAAAATGGCATGTCTAATTGCTGCTCTATAATATTTACAACTTTAATGGTATCTTTTTATCACAAAGAATACTTATTCTCCTCTCCATTTTAACCAACCAACATTAATTCTATGCGTAACATCTCCATAGATTCTTCTATCACTCTGAAACATTGACCCTAGATATTTAAAACTTTCCTTTTAGGGGATACAATGTGTGCCAATTTTAATTTTATGTCCTTTGAAGTAATAAAATAATCAAACTTACATTCCATATTTACATCTCCATATATTCAATAATAAGATTCGTATTGGTTCTTGTAATATCGGAACATTATCGGGTAAGCTAATGGAGGTGGTAGATACTATAATTCAGAGAAAGATTCATATTCTATGTTTACAAGAGACAAAATGGGTTGGAGAAAAAGCAAAGGAGATAGAGGATACAAGTTTTAAATTATGGTACTCAGGTAAAGAAAAGGCTCGAAACGGAGTTGGTATTGTTATAAATAAAGATTTAAAGGAGAGTGTATTAGACATACAATGATATGGTGACCGAATCATGACGTTGAAATTAGTGTTAGGAGCAGAGGTTTTGAGTATAGTTTGTGCTTACGCACCCCAAGTAGGACTAGAAGATAGTATAAAGACAGTTTTTTGGGAAGAGTTAGATAAGGTGTTTCAAAAGATTCCGCAAAGGGAGATGATTTGTTTAGGAGGAGATTTAAATGGACATGTCGGTAAAGAGGCATTAGGATATCAAGGGATTCATGGAAACTTTGGTTTTGGGGATATAAATGAGGAAGGTAGGGAGATTTTAAATTTTGCTATGGCATTTGATCTCTTTATAGTCAATACAATCTTCAAAAAACGAGATGAACATTTAATTACTTATAAGAGTGGCTTATCACAAACACAAATTGATTACTTTATTTGTAGAAAAAAGACAGAGCATGTTGTAAAGACTGTAAGGTAATTCCAGGAGAAAGCCTAACCACCCAACATCGACTTTTAGTTATGGATTTACAAATAAAAAAATGGACAAAGAAGAAAAGGGTGCATCGAGCTATTCAGACTAAATGGTGGAACCTCAAAAGCGAGAAAGAAGATATATTTAAACAGAAAGTCCTTCAAGGAGATGCTTGGAATTATGTTGATACATCTTGTGAGATGTGGAACAATATAGCTATACATATTAGGAACGTGGCGAAAGATGTGTTAGGTGTATCTAAGGGAGGTGTATCGGCACAAAAAGAAGCTTGGTGGTGGAGTGAAGTAGTACAAAATAAAATCAAGGCAAAGAGGGCATGTTACAAATTATATTATGCTAAGAAAACTAGTGAAACTTTAGAAGCTTATAAGAAAGCAAAGAAGGAAGCGAAAAAGGCCGTTAGTGAAGCAAAAGCTAAAATTTGGGAGGACTTATATAAAAAACTCAACTCAAAAGAGGGCGAAAGAGATATTTTTAGGATAGCTAGGGCTAAAGATAAGAAAACTAAAGATTTTAATTATGTTGGATGCATAAAAGACGATGATGAAAAAATTCTAGTGGCAAAATTTGCTTATAGAAAAGCGTTTTTTATAGTGTTTTTTATAAATACTTCTTCACTTATATCACCTTGTAGGAAAGCGTTTTTTATATCCAGCTGCCATAGATCCCATCCAAAATTTGCTGTCGTACTAAGAATTATTCTTATGGAAGTAAGCTTTGCAACAGGTGCAAAGGTTTCATTATAGTCAATTCTATATGATTGACTTTAGCCCTTGGCAACAAGTCTCGCCTTATACATTTCAATAGTGTAATCTGGCTTATATTTGATAGTAAAACCCACTTGCAACGAAGTCTTGTGATGGTTTTTGTATTATTTTTTGTAAGGGCATTCAACTCCTCTTCTAACATTCATAACAAAAGATTGATAATTTTCAGAGGTATTAGCATTGGAAACATAGTGGGAGATAGGATACTGTCTACAAATACGTTTACTTTTGCGAATAACAATAAGAACTTCCAAGTCTTCTTTTACTGGGATTGTTGATCTCAATCAAGGGGATGATCTTTGGTTATAAGAGTCTGTACGTGTTCCTCTTGAGAGCAAATAATTTGTATTGGTCCTCTCTTATACACCAATGTTTGTTTTGGTTTAATAGTCGTCTCAAACACTTGCAATATCTTCTATCTCACTAGGGATTAATGAAAGCACATGAGCATATATATTTTGAGAGATGATGTCTGACTCCCTCTGAGAAGAATAATAGAGAGTGGATTATGAGAAAGTGATATCTACATATACATATAATTTGCTAAGTATTGGATCATAATATTTATAACCTTTATGAGAATTTGAGTAGCTAAGAAAAATATACTTTACATCTCTTAGATCAAGTTTATCACGATCAGGTAGGTGAACATGAACAAAACAGGTACAACCAACGACACAAGGAGTTATATGAAAGTGTTTTGGTTTCTTACCAAGGCATTTTATGGGCTTGTCACCCTTAAGTATAACTAGGCATCCTATTTGTTAAGTAGACAACAATATGGACAACTTCCTCCCTGTAAGATTTTGGTACATTATGTTGATGAAGTGTTCTGGTTACCTGAAGTATATGATGATTTTCCTTCTCGGCTATGTCATTTTGCTTAGGTGTATAAGCACAAGAAGTTTGATGAAGTATACCATGTGGATGTAGGTATTCTTTCAACTGTTTACCAATATATTTCCTTCTATTATCGGAACAAAGAACTTTCATAGACGTATTAAATTGAGTAAGAATAAATTTATGAATAATAGGAAAAATAGATGAAACCTCTGATTTTGATTTCATTAAGTAAACAATTATAAGGCGGGTAGAATCATCAATAAAGGTGATAAAATATTTCTGAGCAAACAATGAAGTAATTGGACTAGGACCCCATATATCAGAATAAAGAAGCTCAAAAGGTTGGGATCTCCTAGATTCACTTAAGGGATAGGGTGCTCGTTGGTGTTTTCCTAGTTGCCACACTTCACATTGAAAATGAGATTTATTTAACTAGATTCTAAGATGAGGTAGAGCATAATGGGGTTTGGACACATGCAAATGACCAAGACGATAATGCCACAACCCGCAGGGAGATCTCTGAATCTTAAGAACACTAGAGTAAGTGCTATAAGAGGCCACATTTTGAAGTTTGTCTTCCAAAATATTTAACCCCTCTATATACTACCATGACCAAAGATTTTCTCAGTCTTCATATCCTGAAACGCACAGGCAATTGGATTAAAGGTTACACTATAATTCAGTGTACGTATCAATGAGCCGAATGAAATAAGGTTTATAGGAAAACTGAAAACATGACAGACTAATTTTAACTCTGTAAACATGTGGGTACACTTTTCTGTCAAATCATATAAGAATGTGAGCCATCAACCAACTTGATTGGCTCTTTTTTTTTAAGAAGATGATACTCTGAAAAATATGATGACTCTCCTACCAGGTGATATGTAGCACCAGAATTAATAATCTAAGATTTAGAATGAAAGGAAGAGAATTGGTTATCCCTCACTGAGCTACTGTAACTTGAGAAGTGGAAGGATAAGAATTTCCAGATAATTTTGTTTCTAGGCCCTCGATCCTCTTAATGAGTTCTTGAATGCCATCTATACTGGATTGCGGATTTTCAGCAACATGAGCAGAGTTGTTTCAAGGTCTAGAAAAGTCAGGTCAACTATGTAATTCCCATTAGTTTTCTTTTGAGTGTCATGACTTTCCACAGTGAGATCACAAAATCTTATCCTTCTTATCAGAATAGAAACGACCATGTTCTCGTCCACGATTTTGTTATCTACCTCTGTCACGGTATTGTGAATTTTCTCCTCTAGTCTAAAGTGCTTGTTGTTATGTAGGAGTATAGTTGTTCTTCTTAAGATTTATGCGATCTTGTCGAATTAATAAGGAATATACAGTGCCAAGTGAAGGAAGTTCTTCCCGGCCTAAAATATTGATCTTGAGAGACTCAAATTTTGGATTTATTCCCCAAAGCAAGTCAAAGACTTTTCTTTTTCAATTTTAGCGTTCCTTTTAGTGTAACACGATGAATACTTGATATTTGTATAGAAAAAAAAGTTCATCCCATAATCCAAAAAGATCCGCATAATACTCATTAATAGAACGATTTCCTTGTTTGGACTTCCTCATTCTTTCCAATATTTTGTATTCCTTAGCTACATTCTTCTTTATGGAATAAGCTTTTGAGACTGCACACCAGATTTCATGAGTTGATTCAAGAAACATAAAAGTTTTTACAATGGAAGAAATCATAGACCGAAGTAGCAACGAGGATATTAAGGCATCTTTTCTTCTCCAACTGAAATACCGTGCATCATGTGTTTCTGGACTCAAAATATGACCCATTAGGTGAGACCATCTCCCCCTCTTTAGTTCAACATACCTAGACCATTCTAAGTAGTTTGTGTCATCTAACTTTGTTGTAATTTGAAAGTTTTCCACTTTTTGATTTGTGGAATGTACAGACAATACAAAGGGTTTTTTAATTCCTCTTCCCTTACCAACCATTTATCAAGTAATATAATGTGCCTTACTCAGTTTTATTTCAAATTTATGATGTTCTTCAACAACTACAACAACAACAACTAAGCCTTTTCCCACACTAGACGGGATCGGCTACATGGATTCTTTGTTTCCACAGAGCCCTATCATGTGCCATGTTAGCAGTTAACTCACAATAAGCTAGATCATTCTTTATTGGTTCTTTCTAACACTTTTGTGGTCAACCTCTACCTCTTTTAATACTTTCCAAATTTATTTTTTCATACCTTCTTACAGGTCTTCTTTTGATCTTCTTGCTATATGTTCAAACCATCTTAAATGATATTCTCTCATTTTATCCTCTATTGGTGCCACTCCTAATTTGTTTCTAATAACCTCATTATGTATGAGGTCTTTTCTTGTATGACTACTCATCCATCTCAACATCTTCATTTATGTCACAGACATCTTTTGTATATGTTATGATTAACTGCCAATACTCATAACCATAAAACATGGCATGCCTAATTGCTACTCTATAATATTTACCTTTTAACTTTAATGGTATCTTCTTATCACAAAGAATACTTGATGCTCCTCTCCATTTTAACCAACCAACATTAATTCTATGTGTAATATCTCCATCAATTCTTCCATCACTCTGAAAAATTGACCCCAAGTAAAGCAACCAAATGATCAAACTTATATTCCATATATTTTGTCTTTGTTCTACTAAGTCAGAGGCGTGTGCTTTCTAATGTTTCTCTTCATAGTTCCAATTTTCTATTAATTTTTCTTTATACTCTTCCACTAACACAATGTCATATGCAAATAACATATACCATGGTACTTCATCTTGAATATGTTTTGTTAACTCATCAATTACCATTATAAATAAGTGTAGACTTAAAGTTAATCCTTGATGTAACATAATATTAACTTCAAAGAAGTCTGTCATTCCTTCATGAGTCCTCACACATGTTTTTGCACCATCGAATATGTCTCTTATAAGGTTAATGTATGTCAATGGATACCTCTTTTTTCTAAAGAATTATGTTCTTGAAGTCTGAAAAAAATAATTACTGCAACTAATCTGTTCATGTGACACCACAATAATTACTGCACGACAAAGGAATCTAGGTTTCAACCTTTTCTAGGTCAACTTACAATCAACCGTGCGATTCCTTTTGGCTCACTATGTATGCCTTCGTGCAAGGTTATGCTTCCTTTGTCTGTCATGCCTTCTTAATGCACATTGTTCTTGCCTAAGAAAACCCTTATTTGTTGTTGCAAAAAACTACTGTGCAACTTTCAGTCAACCCAAAAAATGATTCCATAAACACTGGCTAAAACCCAAGAATCGATTTTGGCTGCGTACTTTATGTGCTTTTTTTCAGAAATCATGGCAAAAAAAGAAGATTCTGGCCGAATGTTATATGTGCTGTCTTTTAGAAAAATGGGGCTAACCCTTACCTCGACTTCTATCAAATCTTGTAATCGCTTGGAAGGATGTCTTCTCTTGCTTCCACGCTAACTAGAGTGTGTATTGATAGACAATAGGCTCTCATATCATGTTTCAAAAAATCATTCATTAACATGAAATAAACGTACTTACAAAAGTTGGCAGATTGGAGGCATCTCTTCCTCCAATCTGCCTATGCAGACTCACGGCCTCTCTTGGATGCTGTCTCACACTCCATGCACTTTCTATTTCATTAACACTAAATCCTAACCACCTATTTATAAGTACCTTCTAACTTGAAAGACTAATCAGCCCTTACTCTTAATTAAGTATAACAAAATAAACATAAAGTATGAATATGGGTTGTAACGAGTATACTACAGGATGTATTCCAATCTCTAACACATAAGATGTCTCAAAAGGTGAATCATTTCAAAAGTAGATCTGCCTGTCATGAATCCAAATTGGTTCTCTGTTGTACTCGATATTTGTCTTAACCTACGTTCGATAATTCTTTCTCACAATTTCATAATATGGCTCATTAACTTGATACCTCAATAATTCACACAATTCTAAATGTCTCCCTTGTTCTTATATATGGGTATAAGTATACTCGCTCTCCATTCCTCGGACATCTTTTGGTTTATCCATATTTCATTAAATAGTCTTTGTGAGCCAAGTGATTCCTATTTCTCCTAGGATTTTCAAACTTCTATATGAATATTGTATGGTCCTATTGATTTACCACCCTTTATATGTTTAAGAGCCTCTTTGTCTGCATTCTTTTGAATACGTCGGTAGAAATTGTGGTTTATATTGGCTAACTCTCCTAAGCTAATGTTAACATCTTTATTTTCATTAAAAAGCTTATAAAAATAGTTTTTCCATCTATTTCTTATATCATTATTTGTCACTAGAATTTTTCTATCATCGTTTTTGATGCATTTAACAAAATTAAGATCTTTAGTTTTCTTATCTCTAGCTATCATAAAAATATCTCTTTCACCCTATTTTGAGTTGAGTCTTTTTATATAAATCCTTTCAAATTTTAACTTTTGCTTCACTGACGGCCTTTTTCGCTTCCTTCGCCTCTAAAGTTTTACTAGTTTTCTTAACATAATGTAATTTATAACATGCCCTCTTTGCCTTGATTTTATTTTGCACTACTTCACTCCACCACCAAGCTTCTTTTAATACTGGTACACCTCCCTTAGATTCACCTAACACATCTTTCACCATTTTCCTAATATATATAGCCATATTTTTCCACATATCACAAGGTGTATCAACATAATTCCAAGCTTCTCCTTGAAGGACTTTTCGTTTAAATGTATCTCCTTTCTCGCTTTTGAGATTCTGTTTGAATAGCTCGATGCACTCTTTTCTTCTCTGTCCATTTTTTTATTTGTAAATCCATAACTTCTTCACTTACGTGAAACAATTAATTCCCTTTTAGTCCCTTTATTTTGATGGGAGACTGATGGGTTTTACACCACCTGGTTTCACCTCTGGGAAATCTGTCAACAGTAGTGAATTGGACCTAGATCAACGAATGCTGTTATGGTAACTTGTCAACCCTAGCCATGACCAAAAAACTGCAGGACATTCATCATAAATGCTTAGGCTGAGATTAGGGCTCTGAATGTGCCAATACGAATGTGATGAGTGCTTGAAAAATTAAGTTTGTCGTAGGCCATTTCTTGCCCTATTCACCTGCTTTTCTTTGGCCAGGGGATTGTCATGCAGGTTGCCAGAAGACGTAATTCTGCATATGGTACTTGTGATCAAGTTTGCTACTTTGTCGAGCGCTCATGGTTGATGAGTTTCAAGCATGTTTACTAAGTTATGTATCTATGTACAACATGGCGTATATACCGTTAACCATATTGAACAAGTTTAGGAATATGATGTGGTCAGAGTGCAACTTTAGAACAATGGTGTCAGATCTTTGTTTTGTTGGAAAGAAGTTGTGCTGCCAACTGGTGTGAACCTTCATTTTATGAATATGTTCAATGCTGGACGCTTTATCATCAAACTCTACTCGTTGTCTGACTATGGCTGCAACATGATATGGTTGCAGAACTTCATGTTGGATGTGGATGAAGTGACTTTCCAATGATATGGTGTGTAAAATTTTTGAGAACAAGAGAGCCTTAGATGGTATTACATGGGTTGTTAGTCCATGATTTGTTGGCTTCTTGTTTTCTAAAAGTAGTTCTGGTCAAGGGAGTATGTTATGTTATCTTTAAATGCTTCCTTCAACTGTCTTGTTTCTGTGATTGATTATTTTTCAACATTATCATGATTTAATATAGGGAACACTCATGTTAGCAATGGAAGTCATGCTGTCTGATGAGAGTGGACGTGTCGATCTTCGGCAAGGAATTGGTCGTCTAGTAAATGCTATTGTCGCCGTTCTAGGACCTGAACTCTCTCCTGGCAGCACCTTTTTCTCTCGTTGCAAGGTTTCTGTACTGAAATTTTACTTTATCCATTTTGCATTTTCATGGATATGGATTTTCTTTTATTTTTATGGGAATTTTTCATTTCAATCTAGTACTAATGTGAATTTGCATCTTCTTTAGTCTGTTATTTCAGAGACAAGCTCAGGACAGGAGACATCTACTCTTCTAGAGTATTGCATTTTCTCCTCATGTTTTCTCACTTGGACTTTTGTTTGCATGGAATGTGAGAATGTTAGTTGTCTGATTTGCAGGTCCGTTAGATTCACACAACAGCTTGCCCTTTTTGCACCTCAAGCAGTATCTGTTCATTCCCATGTTAAAACACTTCTTCCAACTCTTTCCTCCAAACAGGTGCCTAACCCGCTTCCTACCATATGTAACTTTTGCGTTATCCTTGAATTTGCAGTTTCTGACTTTTCAATGTTTTTGAATTTGTGTAATCTAACCTTGCTGTTTTCTGCAAGTATAACAGCCAACCATTAGGCATCTTGCTGTGTCCACTCTGAGGCACCTAATTGAAAAGGATCCTGTAAGAATGTCATTCATTGATTTTCCTGTTCCAAGTAAAATATTTGCCCGAAGATATGACTTTTTTTTATTTGAACTTTCATTGTATCAATTTTGGCTATACTCTTATCCTATATCACATAGGCTCAGGTGTAGGAGTGGGTGCACGGGGTATGACAAGGCAGCTTTTGAATTCATCAATGCAGTTACGGTTACACAATTCCATTTACACACATACATATAAATATAAATAAATAATTAAATAAATAGATAATACACACACCACTCAAACACACACACATGCACCCAAACATACAAAAAATAGTGTTTGTATAGAACTGAAACTTTAATGTTGAGCCAGATGAATGGGAAAAGCTTCAGAAATAAATTCTTTTGAATCGATAAACTATAGAATGCACACAGAATTATGTCTGAAAATGTTTGTAGTAGTTAGTGCTGAGTTGGGTATCCACATCTCTGACAAGAACGCACCCAGTTAGAAGTGTCTTGTGTAATATTACTTGTAGCATGTTGAGCTGCTTTCTTTTTTACTATTGTACGACATTTGTAAGCCTTTTTTAGTATAACTGCATGTGTACGTCTGTGTATATGTTGCATTGGAGGTGGGGTGGGGTTGGGGGGGGAGTTGCTATGTGGTTGCGTAGTTGAAGAGGATGAAGAAGGAAGTAATGACAGGAAGAAAAGGGAGGAAGAGGACGGATGGTGAAGGGAGGTAGAAGGATCACCTCAATAGCACCAACTTTGCCTTTTCTGTATTTCACTACTTCTCTTTCAAGTTTTTCACTGAAACAGACGAAATTATCTGAACACTTGGTCAAAATATATGCATCAACAAAAATAGGTTGAATGAAGACTAATGAAATGAGCGAAATAAGCCAAACTTATAATTCCACCTCAAGGTTCAGTAATTTGATCTTTGGACTAAAGTTCAAATATAGGTTAAAGGACCAAGAGCATGGATTAAAGTTCATCAGGTGAAAACCATGGGACAAGCCACATGTATGCTACCTTGAACATCTTCTAATATGAAAGCAGTTCAATGTTTGGGCATGGATGAATAGAGATAGATCTACCATAAACGCTGTGACTAAATTTCTTTCTTTGATTTGAAGGTTTAACCAATAAAAAAGCTAGAGAAAGAGCAAAAAGTTGCAAGATACAACAACAACAACCAAGCCTTTTCCCACACTAGGTGGGGGAGACAGACCTCAGATAAAAAGAATAAAACTTGGATAGAAAAGGAAGAAGAAGGAAAATAAAGAATAAGATTGAGTGGTCTCAATTTAGTAAGATCTTTCCTTTAACTTGGGTGTGGTACCAGAAGTCTTCTCCTGTATCTCTGACTTAGTACTGCATTTTAACATGAATTTAGTAGGAGAAGTAGAGGAGAATTCAGAGAAGTTGGGAGGCATCAGGACCTGATCTAATGAGGATTCCTTATGTTAAATCTTAAGTACTGCATGACAAAAATGTCCTCATACCATAAGCAAGTTATAAAGGAGAAATTCTCAATAATGGACGAGGGGAATCTTACTATTGATCAATATGTTAAAATGCATATGGGAACCTTATTGCCAGGCGAACCAATATTTGATCATCATATCCTATTGTGCAATATGGTACACAGTACCTTACGGTAATATCATATAATATTTTAAGGTAGAGTACGATACACATTGATAAGTAGCTGGACATGTTACATATATGTGAATTGTATTGATCAAGGTAATGATATTACGATATTTGTAAATTTCCCCAAGAATGTTGAACACGACCTGTTGGAGAAGATCTGACAGCTCACAAATATCACATAAAGTTCAAATGAAGCCAAAGTAACATGGAAATCTATAAAATGCTGATAAAAGCCAGACGAACTTGAGTAAACACCTCAAATTTCATTAATCACAGCACTAAGGCTGAAGCAACATACAAGGAGAATGACTGGATATACATATATATATATATATATATACATATATATACATATATATATATATACATATATATATATACATATATATATATATACATATATATATATACATATATATATATATATATATATATATATATATATATATATATATATATATATACATACATACATACATACATACATGAGAAAGAAGATAAAATGAGAGAATATCGTTTAAGATGGTTTGAACATATAGAAAGAAGATCAAAAGAAGAACCTGTAAGAAGGTATGAAAAACTAAAATTTGAAAGTATTAAAAAAGGTAGAGGACAACCACAAAAGTGTTGGAAAGAAACGATAAAGAATGATCTAGCTTATTGAGAGTTAACTGCTAACATGGCACATGATAGGGCTCTGTGGAAACAAAGAATCATGTATTCGACCCCATCTATTATGGGAAAAAGCTTAGTTGTTGTTATTACATACATGAGAAAGAGGAGAGAGCGGCGAAACTGCCTCCAATGGCTAGGATTCTATTTGTTGTAGGTTTCTAAGGGCTAGAACCATAGCCACTGGAGGCCCAGGGACTCCAAAAAGAAAATGGCAGAGAAAAGAATTCTTGATTCTATCTTAACTATTTTGTTACTAAAACAAAAAGACTATTGCACTTTAACAACATTATCGAGTTGTTTCGTACTATATGATACTATGATATTTGCGACATTTTCTGACCACTAAATGTCAAAAATGGTGATGGATGTAATGTTGAAGGTTCAGTATACTGTTGTATGGGGACATATTCATGCCTATCTTGCTGCTGAAAATACGTGATTAAGCACGTTTTATGAAACAAAGGAAATGCATCATAATGAATAAAGAAAAGATATTTGTAACTAAATCATGTGCACATCTCCCTTTTTCCTTGTCCTTTCATTAGAAGAGATTTTCTTTTAGCCAATTCAAAATACGGTTTTGGCTTCCTTGCTCAGTGAGTGTCTTTTTTAGATGCTTGTTCTAAAGTACTATGGTCAACTCAATGGCACTGGAAAAGTTGGGCAAAATCCACTGCTTTCTGCCAGTCACTGTACGAGAAAGCATTTGCAAGCCAAAATACATGGAAAATGATTGGATCAATCATTGGTTGATTATATCAGCCCTAGATCAATGAGACCAGACCTGCAAATTGATGAAACACAAATATGAAAATTAAAATGCAAATGCAGATCACCAAGAAGGAAATGGGATACTAGTGGAATACTTAGGTAAATGGAGAATGATTAGAAATATTATATGTATCATAGTGCTGATTATGTGATCACCATATCATGAATGGACCCCTTCATATGGATACATCATTGATCTGGAAGTACATAGTAGGGGTGGCTTCATATCCACAGAAGTTCGTGGATGATGTGGCATTTGGGTAGCATTTATGATGAGCTTTATCTGAAAGTTACATTTGTTTCTGGACTTTTTAGGTTTCTCTGCAATTTGCTTGCTGCATGAACTCATCTTGACTAAATTTCAGACTGGGTATGATACCATCTCATATTCTGTTGGGCAGGTTGCAGTTATTAATGAGCACATTGAAGGAAACTTGTTCGGTATGCTCAATGAAGAAATGGACTCTGAGTATGTGCTCTGACTGTTTGCATCTAAATTTCATTGAAGCAACATCCGCTTGTCACCTTTGATGTATAGCATTGGGCAGTTTTTCTTTTTGGTGATATTCTTATTTATGTCTTGTATTACATTGCGGCACCTTGGACGAGTTACACATCTTCATGAATAAGCGTTTACATCTTTTCCCTGATCTCTAGAAATTTCTTCAAATCATCACTAACTACACAAGTGTTGTTTTATGCTCCCTCTGTGTGATCACTGTTTGGAGTATGTATTTTTGGATAAATTACTTGGTGCCTTTGACTTTGTATTTTGCATAGTTTTTAAATTGATCGTCTCTATCATCCTTCCTGGATTTCACCAAGTAACATGCTAATGCTGATATTTACTAGTATGAAATTTACAAGCTTCCAGGATATCTATTAGAGTTAAAATTTGTCACCCACTTGGACGTGATGCATTATGGTTAAAACCAAAGGAGTCCTCACATGTAATGCCACAAAGAGATGATAAGGGGTCTTAACGAATTCATATCTCTGTTACTAATCCAAGGTTGTGATACTTCATAGTCCAGCAAAGTGGAAAAGCAGTTCAAATGTTAGTGCATATGAACTGATAAAGCATGTTAACTATATGTAATCAATAATAGTAGTCAGGAACTGAAATTACTGGCCATGGTTTTATAGATGTAAAGGAGAAAGCAATCGGGACAAATGTTACAAGGACACAAGTTGGTGAAATGTGGTCGCTTGGAAATCTGTAGTAAGTGTGTTTCTTGGTCGTCATGTTAGTAGAGGATATATGGTCGTAGAATGAGTGAACCCGATATGCCTAGGCTAGTATGACTAGTAAAGCTTCAAAATAGTTCATGTGAAGGGTTATTGTAAAACTCTTGGTCTATTTGCAGAGTTAATACTTAATAGTTACAAATTAATTGCCAAAGTGTAGCAGGGAACTAGTGTTAACAACCTTCTCTTCTAACATTATGCTGGTTCTTTTGTACTCATTGTCCTCACTATGTGTCTCCTGTTGGACACAAATCAAAAGATAACGCTTTAGAAGAGTATTAGGTAATGGAAGCGAGACATGACAGGCATAGATGTGTTTCCTGTTGCTTATCTTTCACTTCTTTATAACTTCAACTTTACAATAAAAGGATGACAAGCTACTCCTTGGATGGACTCTTCAAATACTGTAGCTGTGGATGGAGTGCCCTTTTGCTTCATCGAGAACATATAGAGAAGTCTGGATAACATATTAACATGAAAAATATGACACCTGTTTCTCATTTAAGCACCAAATAATGAAATACCGAAAATAATTTACTCTTCCAATTGCCATTTTTTCCTAGTTCAAAAAGAAAGTAACAGTGGGTCCTTGAGTACAATAATACAAAAAACATACTGTATGGTAAAATGTGTCCATTTACAGTGATATGTTGCTATAAAGAAATCTATAGAGTACCAATTGTAAAACATACTTCAAGGGTAAGGCATATGTACAATGTAAAACATATTTCAACAGTAAGGCTTCTAGCCTTCTATGCATAAATGCTGCTTGGTTATGTAATTAGTAAATAATATTATCCGAATGGCCACACAGGAAATGAACAATAAAAACCAAGTGGATTCATCTTCATGAGTTGGCACTAATTTATTCTACACCATTGAAATGACAGATATCCTACCTATTAATGAAATATGGAGAAATCAGAAGATGCTCGAGGAATGGAGAGCGAGTACACTTATACCCATATACAAGAACAAGGGAGACATTTAGAATGATGTGAATTATCGGGGAATCAAGTTCATGAGTCATACTATGAAATTATGGAAAAGAATTATCAAACGTAGGTTAAGACAAGTATCGAGTACTACTGAGAACTAATTTGGATTCATGCCAGACAAATCTACTATTGAAGAGATTCACCTTTTGAGACATCTTATGGAACATTTTAGAGCAAAAATGAAAGACCTTCACATGATATTTATTGATCTAAAAAAAGCTTATGATAGGATACCGAGAGAGGTTCTTTGAAGAACCTTGGAAAAAAAGGTATCTCATTGATATCATAAACCTTATAAGAGACATGCACGATGGTGCAAAAACATGTGTGAGGACTCATAAAGGATTGACAGACTTCTTTGAAGTTAATATTGGGTTACATCAAGGATCAACTTTAAGTCCATACTCATTTATAATGGTGATGGATGAGTTAACAAAACATATTCAAGATGAAGTACCTTGGTCTATGTTATTTGTACATGACATTGTGTTAGTGGAGGATTCTAAGGAATAAGTTAATAGAAATTTGGAACTATGGAGAGAAATATTAGAAAGTAAAGGCTTCCGACTTAGTAGAACAAAGACAAAATATATGGAATGTAAGTTTGATCGTTTGGTTGCTTCAGAGAACATAGAAATTAAAATTGGTATCCCCAAAAGGAAAGTTTTAACTTTTAAATACCTAGGGTCAATTTTTCAGAGTGATGGAAGAATTGATGGGGATGTTACGAATATAATTAATGCTTCTTGGTTAAAATGGAGAGGAGCATTAAGTATTCTTTGTGACAAGAAGATACCATTAAAGGTAAAAGGTAAATATTATAGAGCAACAATTAGACCTGTCATGTTTAATGGTTCTGAGTGTTGGGCAGTTAATCATTAACATGTATAAAAAATGTCTGTGATAGAAATGAAGATGTTGAGATGGATGAGTGGTCATACAAGAAAAGACTTTATACACAATGAGGTTATTAGAAATCTATGTTATCAATAGCGGTTAGCAGATTGTTAGCGGTTGACCCTGACATAGCGGTAGCGGGGATATAGCAGATTTAGCGGTAAATTTTTATTTATGATAAAAAAATTATATATTTATATATAATAGGTTTTCTAACTTCTAAGAAATATCAAGGAACATAACCAGTTCTTTAATAAATGTACGAGCAAAACACTCACTAATGAATAGGAAAAAGTAGTAAAGGAGGAATGTCACATACCTTTTAGCCCATATTTTTTGTAGTATGCCTCATCTCCAGCCAAAGTGCATGAAAGTTCGGACATTAAAGCAAAAAAGAAAGGCAAAAGAAGATCAGAAACTCCTATCACCAACATGTTCAATAGGTAAAACTTCAAATAATGAGATATTAAGGCATTAGCACTTGGACGGACATATCAAAGGCACACGAGATTCCCTGATGTTCCTGAATTTGTTGGATAGCATATGGAATGCACTGTATCAGTAGGATATTCATCGTGATCTTCAACCGATGCCAACATAATGGGGTTAAAATTTGCTCCATTAGATTTCTTCTCTTCGTACCTTCTTCTGAGCTTTTCGTTATATTGCACAAAAGCTAAATCGTTAAGTTTTTGATGCAATAATCTATTCCTTTTCTTCGTATGATTCTAAGGTAAGAGAAAGAATTTAGGTAAGTTGTTAACTCAAAAAAAAACTTTCATTTATTTATAGTATAAATAAAAAGCATAATTCTTAATTTCTTACATTTCAAAGGTACTCTAGTTGCGCTCACATGGGGTAGCACTACAAGTAAGGCTCAAAACCCGTATAGCAAAACTTTGTAATTCAGGGCATTTATAACCAAAGGTCATCCACCATTCAGCTATTACAAAAAGTTAAAAATCATGTGTAAACAATAAGTTAATCATATTCAAAAACCTTAAATCATATCTTAATAATGAAATAATTAAGAAAGCAAAGTTGCTTGAATTAATTACCTGGTGCACATGTTTTCCTCGAACTTATAGCTAATTCTAGTCCAAAATAACTTGTTGCACTTCGATAACTTATAAGTTGATGACTCACTTGTATTTGTTCTTCCTTACTTCGTACAAGTATAGCTATAACTTGCAACAAACCACCTTTAATCTCAACATTAGATTCTATCCCATCATAATCATAATACAACCCGTGATTCAGATACAATACAACATCATTTAATGGCTTATGCATTTGCCTGTCCCATCTTTTGTCTATGATCTCCCAAATAAAAGCATACTGCTCTTCTTTGTTTTTTAATTTTAACCTACAAAACAAGAAGTTAAATGTTATTAATTTATAAGATTAATAAATAAAGATTAACAATAACACATAAAATTGAAATATTTACGCACCTTTATTTGTTCCTTTACACGATCCATCTTCTCATAGATGTAGCCCATGGCTGGTTTCTCATCACTGTCGACTACACGTAAATCATCTACCAAAGGACCCATTCCTCTAAGTGAAAAACTAATGCCCTTCCAAAATCTAAGTTACAAAATTATTGCCTTAGATTGCTTTCCTTTAATACTATCTAATAAAGGGCATTTCTCCCATTGTTCAGAAATAACCATCGATCTTAGAGCTTATTTTAACTGCCACAAGCTGTCTAGAGTTAAGAATCTAGTAGCAAAACGGGTCAGAGCCGGTCTATGTATGTCTTTTCCTCCTATAAAATGTCTCATCATATGCAATATCGGACCATGAGCATACATAAATGTCACTAGCTTCTTTGCCCCACTGAAGATGCCTTTTAGTCTTTTTGTCTCTCCAATATCTTCAAACATCAAATCTATACATTGTACAGCACATGGGGTCCAAAACAAATGATTAAATTCAACCATCAACATTCTACCAGCTGCAACATAATTTGCTGCATTATCTGTAACCACCTGCACAACATTCTTCTCTCCAACCTCTAAGATTACTTCTTTTAACAATGTATACAATTTATTTGCATCCCTTACTTCATGGGATGCATCAATGGACTTAAGAAAAACTGTACTTTGAAGACAATGCACTAAAAATTTATTAGTGTTCTCTGTTTTCTATCTGTCCATCCATCAGACATAATAGAACATCCATAAGTAGCCCAATGCTTTCTAAATCCATTTGTAAACTCTCTTACTCTTCACACTTCCTTCTCCAAGAATGTTTTCCTTACTTTATGGTATGATGGAGCCTTTATTCAAGGTCCAACTATATCATTTACCATCGCTTGAAAGCTAGGGGATCTAAGAGATTAAAGGGGATTCCATTTTGATACATCCATCTGCTAATTTATATGGATACTCGTTCTCTTTCTTCTTTCTTATATCGATTTTCCAATATAGCTTGTCATAGTGAGTCTGGCGATGAACGCACAAACGAATCCATGGGTCCCTTCGGAAGCAGTGGTCATGAGCCAAATGTGACGATGAAAATGATGAACATTGGTGCTTGTCACTATGTTACCTTCCATACTAGAAACTTCTCCTCGATATGGAAATGAAATCTTTTCGGCCTTCTTCTTAGATGTATTGTGCACATAATCATAAATTGTTTTCTTTATTTCTTCATTTACATTCTTGTAAGCTGTGACATTTCCGCTTCTTCCCATTAAATGGTCCTTGTATCTTGTTATTCCGCTGGTAGAAACATGACCACATAATGTACAAAACACTGACATATTATCTATCTTAGATTTTGTCAAACCCCAATTCTATCCTGGATCCTTAGAAGCTGGGGGTCTGTAGTTGTATGCTGGACTAGAAAACCGATTACCAATTGTATTAGTAGTGCTAGTGCCATAACTGCCACTGCCACTGCCACTTGGAGAACAAGCAGTTGCGCTTGTTGATGATTCCATACTCACTACAAAAAATAAGAATAACTACTCAGCTTGAGTTTTCAAACCTTATACAAGAAAAAAAATATTAAATAAGTAACGCTAGGCTGAAGTGAATATATTGTTGGACTTTCTACATCACAAGATAGAAAGAGCAAATTCTAGACGTGAAACCCATAAGTTCATGAGCTATAAGATAACAACATAGGCCTTTTGTAATTCTATCTAACAACTCAACCATATCCAGTTCTTTTGGCAGTCGGAGAGGGAACATTTCTTTTACTTTAAGGACGCCCATTATCATCCCTCAACCAAAGGAGAATTGCCCTGCCATTTGCCTGCACTTAACGTGGCTTTCCTTCAGCTGTGCCAACATCTGTGTAGCACATGAAGACGTCAAATGAGTTTGTAATCTCAATGTTACCGTCTAAAATATGCACACCTTGACAATAGTTCTGATGGCATCTTCTGCCTTTAGTAACACTGGAAAAGTTTGATTCTAGTTATTGATTAAGGGGATTGGAGGTTGTCTGAGTAGTTGCCTAAGAGCAAGCATCGGACCCATATGATGGTTTTATTTTAAAAGAAACGACTTTGCTGAATCGATGACCTACTGCGTTCCAGCATTCTTGAAAATGTTTTTTGAAAACCAGTAATTGGTGATAATGTTTTTTGAAAACATCTTATGAATCTAAGATAAGTGAAAACATGCTTCAACTTGCATAACCAGAACCATACCTGGATCAGAAGACGAACAATCGAACATAACAGCCGTTGATGACTGCAATTGAAGCGAAGAGAGCAGCAGCGAGAGGAGTGAGAGGCCGGAGAGAGGCGTCAGAATTGGGAGAACAACAGTAGCGGCGCAGGCGGAGGAGAGGCATTGGAGAACAACAGTAGTGGCAACTGCGAGAGGAGCGAGTGGCGGGAGAGAGGCGTCGGGGAGAACAGGGGATAGGGTTTTATGTTTTTTGGATCGGGTCGATCCAATGGATATTGGATCGACCCGATCCAAAAAACACATTATACGCTAACTTCGATATAGCGGACCGCTATATCGGTGTTAGCGTCGCTATTTGCGCCCACATAGGACGCCCGCTATTTAATGGGCGCTATAGCGATCCGCCGCCTGCTAAAACGCTATAGCGCGCTATTGATAACATAGTTAGAAATAAATTATGAGTGGCACCTATAGAGGATAAAATGAGAGAATATCGTTTAAGGTGGTTTGAACATATAGAAAGAAGATCAAAAGAACCTATAAGAAGGTATGAAAAACTAGATCTTGAAAGTAAAAGTGGTAGAGGACGACCACAAAAGTGTTGGAAAGAAACAATAAAGAATGATCTAGCTTATTGTGAGTTAACTGCTAACATGGCACATGATAGAGCTCTGTGGAAACATATAATCAATGTAGCCGACCCCGTCTAGTATGGGAAAAGGCTTAGTTATTGTTGAAAAATGTGAAAAAATGTGAAACAAGGAAAAGAGAATCTTTTGCGTGTTGCAAATGTTCATGAAATTGTGGTAACTTCATACATTTTCTCAAAGATTCTTATCTCCCATAGAAATTGTAGTTTAACAGACACCTGGATCTTTTCTAATGAAATTATGTGTTAGGCAATGATTGCATTTGAAGATATGTAGATGTTAGGTCAAATCTATCTAGTCTCTTTGGCAAGAAAGAACTAAAAATCATTAGTGCTGTGAGTGATTTGCATCATGAGGCTATCATTACTGAGTATGGTATAGGGTTATTTCTTGTTCCTTGTACTGCACCATTTATTTGCTTTTCCTATGGGACACTTTGACGTCTCCTTTCTTTTTTGTTTCTTGTTGCTTTCAATCTTAGGCTGATATGAGTATGTACCCATGTAAATTCTTGGGAACTCTTGCTTACTTTAGGTTCTCCTCTCTATGAATGAGAATGGATAATGTGTCCTGAAATCTGTGGAAATTTGCAACTTCAATGTCATTAATATGGTGTGAGAAAAATGTGCAAGAAAAGATACCTTTGGCATGACACATGGATATTGAAGTGAAAAATATGCATCCGAAAATGAATATTGTGATCAACAAATGGTGATTCAGCATGCTGTTATGCATTATCTTGTTCCTTGTGCTACACCATTTATTTGTTGTGTTTCTTGTTGCTTTCAATCTCACGCTGATATGAGTATGTACCCATGGAAATTCTTGAGAACTCTTGCTTACTTTAGGTTCTCTTCTCTATGAATGAAAATGGATAATCTGTCCTGAAAGCTCTCGAAATTTGCAACTTCAATGTCATTAACATGGTGTGAGAAAAATGTGCAAGAAAAGATACCTTTGGCATGACACATGGATATTGAAGTAAAAAATATGCATCTGAAAATGAATATTGTGATCAACAAATGGTGATTCAGCGTGCAGTTATGGGTTGTTAATTACGCATTAGCTTGCCAAAGGAATTCCTGCTATGCAAATGGAAAAATTATTTTATCCACTCATTGAATATTTTCTTTGTAGGATTGGAATGTTGGTTCGTGCAACAATTATACGCTTGCTTCATGCATCTTGTCCTTCTTATCCATCACTTTGGATTCAAATTTGTAGAAGTGTGGTAAGTTATTCGTTATGTTTGTTTTGGCTTGAGGTTTTCTTTATGTCTATTATGAACGATCTCTTGCAATTGCTTTTAGACTTGAGCTGTGTGGAGAGTTTGTTTGTCACTTTTGCATGTCTTCATAATGAAATCATTAGACGCTGCAAGAGAGGTGGAAAATGGCTTCTCCCCTTAGAAGTTCATTCTTTGTTTCAAAAGATAAATGTCAAAACACCCTGATACTATGTAACAAAAGAAAATTGGAAAATGACATAATTTGGTTCCAAGAGCATCACAACATGACCTGATTTTTGTCATATATTTTGCTTATCTACCTCCTCAATAAAGTTTCTAAATCATGGGAATCAATGCTAAAACACGGAAAGATCAAAAGCAGCAACAATCACACAAAAACAACCACAAGAGACAAAATTTACATAGTTTGGAGAAAGTGACTCCTACTCCACGGATGCCATAGAGAATATTTTACTATACAATCTATTGTTGCAACTTCACGACCAACTCCACCTTATATTATCTAGGGCATCCCTTACAAATTGAGAAAATTACAATGATACCTATCTGGAATCCTGGATCAGGTACAATGCATAATTAGACCAATGGAAAGTATGGAACGGTGTCCACTATGGAAAAGTAACGAAGGTCACATCTTCCCATCTGCGACACTAAATATATGTCACTACAAGTGAAACTTAGTTACCTAGTTAAGTGCTATTCCTACTTCAAACACATGTACAAAATAATGTTTTCTTTTATTTAAAGAAAAATCAAATTTGTTTATAAGCTGATTGAAAATATCTGAAAGGAAAAGAAACAATCAATTATCCATTGTTATTGGTTTTGCATGGTCCAAATGAATATATTGCAGGAAACTCAGTGGTTCAAATTTATGTAAATTTATGACAGGTTCTCGCAACTTCCATAAAGAGAGTGAGCATGCATAGTTCTTCAGAGTATGATATTTCAGCCGAAACCTCTGAAGGTGACATGCGTTATGGAGATGATGATGAAGACATGATAGCAAGTGAACATAATGGATCTATTAATGATATTCATGATGCTGAAGTTAAGAATGATAAACATTTGCGTTACAGAACTCGTGTTTTTGCTGCGGAGTAAGAATACATCTCTTTTGCTTTTAAAGTAATTTACAGTTGCCAATCCTTTTGTTCTTTCCTATGTCTGTATGTGGTTAGTGTTGATAAACAAAGGAAAATATAATCCAACACAAGGGATTGAAGGAGATGTGGAGGAGGCAACAGTTGGCCTTCCTTGGTCCAGCGGCTGCACTCTCTCTCTAATCTCATTTATTTCTCTTAACCTAACGGGCAGTAACCCATTAGTATTTATACAACATTCTAACTTGAAAGACAAATATACTCCTAATAAGCTGCACTCTCTCTCTAATCTCATTTATTTCTCTTAACCTAACGGGTAGCAACCCATTAGTATTTATACAACATTCTAAGTTGAAAGACAAAAATACTCCTAATAAATAAATGTAATTCAGAATTAGACAATACATAATCAATCATAAACAAAATACAGAACTGAACATAAACGACATATAAATCGTGATTATTAACACTACCCCTCAAGTTGAGACGAAGATACTATGAGTACTCAACTTGGTGAGAAACATTTCCAGTCTTCCTTTTCCTAGTGCTTTGGTTAAGAAATCTGCATATTTTTGATTTCACATATATCATTTGTATAACTCTTGACTTTATTGCATCTCTTATAAAGTGACACGTAATTTTGATACGCTTGGTTCTTTCATGATATAGAAGATTAATAGCTATTTGTATTGCCGCTTGGTTACGACAATAGAACAAAATTGATTTTTTTGAATAAGTGCCAAGTTCTTGTAGTAATGACTTTATCCACATAGCTTCACACACACAAAGAGTTGCAACTCTGTACTCTGCCTTTGTTGAAGATCTTGCTAATGCAATCTATTTTTTTTATTTTTCATGATACTATGTTGCCACCCACCATAGTTAAGTATCCTGAGGTAAATCTCCTATCATTAGGAGATCGTGCCCAATCTACATGTGTATAAACCTCAATGTTCAGATGATTGTGTGCCGTATACATAACACTATTTCTACGGGTTTGCTTTAGGTACCTTAATATTTGACGTACTGCATTCATGAATTCTTTTAGGACAATGCATAAACTGACCATACTTACAACATATGAAATATCTTAGTGGTAATGGTTAAGGATATGAGCCATCCCACTACTCTTTGGTATTCACCAGGTTCTTCCAAAGTCTCTTCTCTATGAGCACTCATTTTAAAATTACTATCCAAAGGTACACTTGCAGGTTTACACTCTACCATATGCATATCTCTTAGTAAATCTTGCGTCTCTTAGTAAATCTAAAGTATATTTCCTTTGAGTTTGAGAATATACCACTGGAATTCTTACTTTAATCTCTAGAAAATAGTGTAGAGGTCCGAGATTCTTCATGTTGAACATGTTAGAGATTGGTTAATTAGTAGTCATTATGGTCTTAGTGTAGCTTATGTCTATTTAGTAGTACTTAAGAATGATTAAGGGTCGTTATGGTCTTAGTGTAGCTTATGTCCATTTAGTAGTACTTAAGAATGATTAAGGTTTGTTTAGTCATTCACGTTAGATAACTTATAAATAGGTGGATTAGGGTTAAGTCTGTGGATAAGAAAGAGAGGCTGTGTAGCAACCAATCGTGGGGCGTCTTCCTGTATTTTGGGGCAAAATCCGTAAGTCTTTTTCTTTAGATTAATAATATTATTTGCAATATGGTATCAGAGCCTATAAGGCTGGTAAATCTGCATTTTTTTTATGAAAAGAATCAGTTTTTTCTTAAAGAAAGGTAATCATCAGTTCTGCGAAGAAATCATACTAAAATAGTGTTCGAAAGGTGTGCATATCATGGCAAGTAAGTGGCAGCGACCATTGATTTCTGCGCACCACATCAAAGGAGATAGACGTGGCAGAGAAGGCAGGCTGATTTACGTCAATGTATTACAAATTCGGCCACCTCTGAGTCAGATTCAGCCACCATCTCCTATACAAAGTTGGTGGTCCAGGAACTTTATATCTATTCATCTGCATTCCAAAGTTTGCCATTACTTCTTTATGCACTTGGAAAGTTGTCTATAAGAGCATACAACAGAGTTATTTAAGACATTATTGACCTCTTCTATTTACCATTCAAATCTGATTGGATTTGAATACGTCCAACTTCAAATCTTAATTTTCTTTATGTTGAAGATTAGACTTTGTTTCAGTAAAACCGATTGCTAGAGATAAGTTTATTCGAAATTGCAGATATATGGCAAGTAAAGGAAAGGGGGTTGAAAACCCTTTTGTGATACCTTAACATGCCATAAATGAAAAAGTAGAGAATTTTCAGATTAAACAATGAAGTTAGATAGTAGAAACTACTTGGAGTGGTCTAGGTACGTGGAACTGGCTGTTATAGCTAGGGGAGATGGGCTCACTTAATGGGTCAAATACCGAGCCCAGATACACATGATGCACAATATCCTGTTTGAAGAAGAGAAGATGCATTAATATCATCTTGGTTACTTCCGTCTTTGCAAAAACTTTTATGTTTCTTGAATCTGCCCATGAAATTTGCTGTGCAGCCTTTGAAGCTTATTATAAAAAAAAGAATGTGGCAAAAGAGTATGAGATTTTGGAAAAGATCAGAAAATATAAACAAGGAACTCGTTTTATCAGTGAGTACTGTGCAAATCTTCAAGGACTTTGGGATGAACATCTTTATTATACTAATATAAAGTGTTTTTGTTGTTACACTGAAAGAAATATTAAAATTGAAAAGAAGAAAGTATTTGACTTATTGTGGGGTGTAAATTCAGAATTTGAATAAATATAACTTAATATATTGGGTAGAGAAGAACTTCCTTCACTGGGCACAATATACTCACTATTAAATAGGGAAGAAGATTGCAGAAACCTTGAGAAGGACAACATCCCTATCATAGACCAACATGCACTTCAAATAAGGGAAGAAAACTCATATTATCGTGGAAGAGGTGGGCAACAAAGTCGTGGACGTGGTAGGTTTCATTCTGATGAGAAGGAAAAACTTGTATGTTGTTATTTTGGCAAATCAAGGCATTTTATTGAAAACTGTTGAGAATTACATGGCAGACTTGATTTTTCTAGAAATCAAAACTACTCTACTCATGCTCCAGAAAATCCAACTCACAATACAGTTGGAATTCAAGAGATCATTAAAAGGATAGAGGGCCTAGAAACAAAATTATGTGAACACTCTCAACCATCTTCTCAGGCTACAGTAGCATAGGTGACTCATATTGTGAAGGGTAACAACTTCTCTCTAATTCAAAAACTTGGATAATTGATTCAGGTGCTACAGATCACGTAGTAGGAGAGTCCTCATATTTTTTTAGAATACAGATTTCTTAAAAAACAGGAGCCGATTAAGTTAGCAGATGGTTCATACTCTTATATGATTGGACAGGAAAGTGTACCTACCTGTTTTTCAGAATTAAAATCAATCTATCATATTCTCAATTTTCCTATAAATATACTTTCAATCAATTCATTGACTTGTACTATGAATTGTAGTGTAACCTTTAATCCTACTGGATGTGTGTTTGAGTTTCTGAAGACGGAAAAATCTTTGATCATGGTAGACTACAAAGGGGCTTTACATCCTAGAGGACCACTTTCAACATACAACTTCTTATAGTGCTTCTGCTGTAGCTGTTCAGGATGTAGAAATTCATCTTTGGCATTGTCGTCTTGGTCATTTGCCTATGTAAAAGCTCCATTATATGCTACCTCATTTTAGAGTCAAGTCAAATAAACCCCATTTTGAATGTGAAGTATGTCAACTTGGGAAACACCAAAGAGCCCCTTATCCTTTAAGTGACTCTAGGCGATCTCAACCTTTTGAGCTCTTTTATTCTCATATATGGGGACCCAGTCCAATTACTTCATTGTTTGGTCAGAAGTATTTTGTCTTCTTTATTGATGATTATACGCGTCTTACAATTATTTATTTAATGAAATCAAAATCAGAAGTTTCTACTATCTTTCCAATTGTGCATAAATTCATTCTTACCCAATTCAATACTTTCGTGAAAATTCTTGGTTCAGACAATGGGGGAGAATACATTAGTAGATATTTATAAGAATATCTTTGGCATTGTTGAAAGAAAAAATCGTCATATTCTGGAAGTAGCTAGAACTCTCTTACTCCAAAATAATGCACCTAAATTCTATTGGGGAGAAGCTGTTCTTACTGCTGGCCACCTAATTAATAGGATGCCTAGTAGTGCACTCTAAGGGTAAAAGTCCAATGAAATGTCTTGATAAGGAATCAAAACCTTTTTATATAGTTCCTCGTATCTTTGGTTGTACCTATTTTGTTCATGTTCATCTACCTAGTTGTGATAAACTTGATCTTACGTCTGTGAAGTGTATTTTTCTTGGCTATTCGAACTCTCAGGAAGGTTATAACTGCTACGATCCTACCCTTAAGAAACTATATATATCTATGGATGTCACCTTCTTAGAATTTACTCCCTATTATTCTTCTCAGGGGGAGTCAACTACAACATATATTTCCTTATGTCCTTCCGCTAATTCCTAGTGAGGCAGAAGATAATGCAGATGACTATAGAGAAAAGGCAAATGAACCAAAGGAGACCCTGACGTACAAGAGAAGATCGAGGAAGATTATTTACTCTCAAGAAGAACCAAGTCAATCTCCAATTACCAAAGATATTTTTCGTGACAAAGGTAAACATAACAGTATCCTATCTCTGATTGTATCTCATATGCTAATACTTCTGAGAATTATCAAAATTTTGTTATGATTGTTGAGAAGGACAAGATTCTTACGAAATTTGAAGAAACAAAGTGTCCTTTATGAAAAGCTGCAATAGAAGAGGAACTGGATGCCATTGTGAAAATAATACTTGGACCATCACAAAAGTACCTCCTGACAGGAATATTATAGGATGCAAGTGGGTATTCACTATTAAATATAAGGCAGATGGAACCATTGAAAGACATAAAGCAAGATTAATTGCTAAAGGGTATAGTCAGTCATACAGTATTGGCTATACTGGAACCTTCGGACCTGTGGCTAAACTTACTTCCATAAGAATACTTCTTAATTTGGCAGCAAACTTGGGATGGGATCTATGACAGCTGGATGTGAAAAATGCTTTCTTACAAGGAAGTATATATGTAACTACCTCTAAGAAAGAGTATCAAAGCATTTGATGATAAAGTGTGCAAACTAAATAAAGCTATTTATGGGCTGAAACATTCACTAAGAGCTTGGTTTGAGAAATTGAGTAAAGCATTTTGCAATTTGGGGTACCAAAGGAGTCTCAATGATCATACTATTTTTTTAAAGAAAGGTACAAAATTATCTATATGTTGATGACATCATTGTTACAGGAGATGACCTTGAAGAAATATCAAGGTAAAAAGGAATCTTCATAGATATTTGACCTCAAAGACTTGGGTTGACTCTAATATTTCTTGGGCATAGAGGTGTTATATTCCACCCAAGGTATATTCTTAACTGAGAGAAAATATACCATGGATCTCCTTCAAGAAACAAACATACTAGATTGTAAACTAAGTGACACTCCTATGAAAGTAAATAAAAAATTGTTGCTTGGTGATAGTGAAGAGTTTAGAGATATTTACAAATATCAGACTTTGGTCGATAAGCTGATATACTTTACAATTACTCGTCCATATATTACTTATGTAGTGGGCATCATGAAAACATTTATCCATTCTCTTATCAAGAATCATATAGATGTAGTGTAAAATTCTTCAATATCTGAAATCAACATCTGGGATGGGTCTACTTTATTCTAAATCCTAGAAATTCAACATTGAACTTTATTCTGATGCAGACTGGGCTAGATCTCAAGATGACCGAAAATCAACTATAGATTATGTTACATTACTTGGTGGAAATGTTATATCATGGAAAAGTAAAAAACAGACAGTTGTTGCCAGATCTACATCTAAAGCGGAATACAGAGCGATCACTTAAGCCATGTGTGAAGAAAAATGGGTATCTTCATTAATCAGTGAACTTGGATTTACTTCTATTCAGCCTATACCACTATATTGTGACAACAGTGCAACAATTCAGATGACTTCCAATCCTGTATATCATGAAAGAACCAAACATATAGAAATTTACTGTTACTTTATCAGAAAGAAGATATCTAATCAATAATTCAAATTGGAGTATATTAAATCAGTAAAACAGATTGTTGATTTTTTTTGACTAAAGCTACACCTAGCATACAACTCAATGACACATTATCCAAGTTGGGTGTTCTCAATATCTTTCACCCAACATGAAGGGGAGTATTAGAGATTGGTTAATTAGTAGTCGTTATGGTCTTAGTATAGCTTATGTCCATTTAGTAGTACTTAAGAATGATTAAGGGTAGTTTAGTAATTTAAGTTAGATAACTTATAAATAGGTAGATTAGAGTTAAGTCTGTGAATAAGAAAGAGAAATTGTCCAGCAACCAGTCGTGGGGCGTCTTCCTGTATTTTGGGGCAGATTGGAGGAATGCCTCTAATCTGCCAAAATTTGTAAATATTTTTGTTCATATTAATAATATTATTTGCAACATAACAGAGAGAGCAACTAATGCTTTAGCAACTTGATTTCATTTTCATTTTTATGAGCAATAATCTACAAGTAAAACACATATCCCTTTTCCTCTCCTTACAAACAAAGAATGATCACTGACACTTATGGTAAACCCAAGACTAATAACTCTATCACTAAATTTTCCAAACCATGCATGAGGTGACTGTTTTAATCCATATATAATTTTTTTAGCTTACACACTCTATTATCGGCATAGTTACTACTTGTCCCAAGTGGTAGGTTCATATGGATTTCTTCATTTAAATCTCATTGGAGAAATGCGTTCTTCTGCCAAAGGTTCCACCCTTTATTTGCAGTTATATTGATGAATACTCTTATAGTTGTCAATTTGGCAACCGATGCAAATGTTTCAGGATAATCTAATTGATATGCTTGACTGTAACCCTTGGCAACTAGACAAACTTTATATCTCTTAATGCTCCTGTTAACCATATATTTTAAGGTGTACACCCACTTACAACCAACTAACTGGTTTTCTATCCGGAGGTAGTGTCATATTGCCCCATGTCTTATTTTTCTTTAAGGCTAGAATCTCAATCTTCATAGCTTCTCTCCACTACATGGAATCCTTTGCCTCTTCATAATTTCTTGGTACTTGAACCATATTAGAATTAAGGGCAAACATCTTATAGTTGTTAGAAGTATTTTGATATGAAATCTATTCGAAAATGGGGTAAGTGTAAGATCTCTTTCCTTTTCGTAGTGCAATAGGAACATCCAACTTATCTTTTGTTTGTTTTGTAGTGCTAGGTTCGGATTCACCCTTGGTTGGCTTTCGATTGGAGTAGGGTAGTTCCTCTTGGGGCATGGTAGGCTGAATAATTTCAGTAATAGTAGTGTCTTTTCGTCTTCTATACACTTTTATTTCTCTCATAGGCCAATTTTCTGATTCTATAGTTTCTGACTATGAAGTATCTTCTCATCTCTTTTCTGGTTCTGAATATATAGGAGGAGATATAGGCATGACAACAAAATCTTAATGCTCGATAGATGTTTTCTCCCCCTTGTTGCCATAGTACGTTAAATCCTCGAGGAAGGTTACATCCATAGATACATAAACTTTCTTCTTACTCGGATCATAACAAACATAACCCTTATGTATTGATGAATAACCAAAAGCATGCACCTGATAGCTTTAACGTCCAATTTATCTCTATGCCTAATAATCATGCACATAAGACACACATCCAAATACTTTGAGTGAAATATAGAATAGTTTTTCCTAGGCATCAATACCTATAGAGAGAGATTTTACCTTGTAATATTGTAGAAGGGGTCCTATTTATAAGGAATACCGCCATTAGAATCGCATCACCCAAAAAAGACTTAAGCACATTACCTTCGAGAATAAGTAACCTTGCAGTCTCTAAAATATGACGAATTTTGCTTTTTGCTACTCCATTATGTTGGGGTGTGTATGCATACAACGTTTGATGATTTATGCCGTGATTCTTCAAATACAGTTAAAGATACACCCTGTTGAATTCTCTACTGTTATTTGATCTGATGCATTTGATTAAAATTAGAATTGATTCATCACAAATTTATGAAATAAAGAGAATATGGTTGAAACTTTACTCTTGTTTTTCATTAAGTAGACCATAATGAATCTAATACAATGATCAACAAAAGTGACAAAATATTTATAGCTTGATACAACCACTATATGACTTGGACCCCATACATCTGGGTGTACAAGCTCAAATGGTTTTGTTTTCCTAGACTCACTGAGAAAGCTAGCTCTATGATGCTTAGCTTTCTCAAAAGTTTCACAAGCAAAAATTTGACCAACATATCTATACTTAACCGTGGAACCATAGTTTTTAATTTTAGAGCAGGAAGATGACCTAGTAGATGATACCATAATTTGATTTTCCTTATACTTGCATCTAAAATTCTTTTATTTGCAGTTAACCTTTGAACCCCATCAAGCATATATATATATATAATCCCTCTTTGACTCTACCGTGCCCAAGGATCCTCCCTGTTCTCGAATCATGAAAAATACAACCATTTTCATCAAATGTAAGATGACCCAGTAGATGATACCATAATTTGATTTTCCTTATACTTGCATCTAAAATTCTTTTATTTGCAGTTAACCTTTTAACCCCATCAAGCATATATAATCTCTCTTTGATTCTATCATGCCCAAGGATCCTCCCTGTTCTCGAATCATGAAAAACATAACCATTTTCATCAAATGTAAGTGAGCAATTTAATTCTTTGGTAACAATATGTGCAGAAAGAAGGGTAGGAAATTTTGGAACATGCAAAACAAATTATAGACTGCCAAGTGGTGTGCTCATGATCTCTTTTCGTAGGATACATATATATGAATTATCAACAAACTTGACACTACTGTCCTTTTTTATATTATCATATGAACTAAAGATGATTCTGTTTACTACCATATGGTGAGTGACCCCTGAATCAATAACCCAAGAAGAAGATGAAGACAAACCCGTGGAACTCAGTATTAAAACCGGATGCATGGACTAAAGAGGCCTGTAACTCAGAGGTAGATTCTTAGTTATCCCTGGGTTTAACCATATCCTCTAATCTCTTCAGTATTTGGGAAAGGATATTATTATCTGCCTCCATTGTGTCGGAAGTACTTGCCTAATTTATTCTTAATTAGTTGGTTTCTCATTTAATTCCCAGCATTGTTCCTTCGTATGTCTTGACTTGCCATTATGTAAACATTTCAATTTATCCTTGTCATGTGGGCATGAATATCCATGCTCATGGTCATGACCACTGCCCGAAGAGGCGCTTCTTCTACTGTGATGATTTCCTTTGCTTCCCGTACTAATAAATGGTGTTTTTTCTCCCACTTCTTCTTTTTCTATTTTTTTCCTATCTTCCTCTCTAATAAGTAAAGAATAAACCACTCTTAAGGAAGGGAGTGTTCTACTATTGAGAATATTTGCTTTGACATTCTTAAATTCACTAAAGACTCCCATAATAAATTTCTCTTCCATTTCTGCATTTTTATCTTTGAAGCATTGTGAACAATCACCCTGATTGTAGCAATGTAACTCGTCTCTCAGACTTCTTAATTTTGCATAATACTCGCTAATTGATCTACAACCCTTTTGCATTTTCTCATCTTTGATTGTATTTTTTATTTTTTGCAATGTTGATCTTCCTTGAATATGCTTCAATTACTGCCAACCAAATCTCATGTGCAATATTGAAATATGTAAAGGTGGTGCCTAGATTTGGTACCATTGAGTTGATCAACCAAGAAACCACAATCATATTGTCTTTTCTCCATTTAAAGTATCTAGATCAAATGGCTTCGGGTGAAGTATTTCTCTCGTAACCGACTCCTATTTTCCTCCAGCAATAAGGGTGAATTCCACAACCCTAAACCAAACTTGATAATTTTTCTCATCAAACTTAATGAAAGTTATGTAGACTGAATCTATTTTGGTTTCATTATCAAGATCCTCTACGTAATGATTAGGTTCACCTATAGAGACGCCTTTTCCTTCCATTTTTGTTTGCATCGAGATTGGTGTGATCTGTCTCGAGATACATGCAACTTGCACAATCCAGTTTTCGAGCAGTGGGGTTGCTGAAACTGCTGATTCCTGTCCTGATTGCAGAGGATCTTCCTTCTTCTCCCCTCTTTTTTCTTGTTAGGGCTTTTTCTCAAATCTTAAATCTTTTGAAATAGTTTTTTCTTGCTTTCCACGGCCTAGAACGCATGAATAGGCTCTGATTCTATGTTGATAAAGAAAGAAAAATATAATCTAACACAAAGGATTGAAGTAGATTAAGAGGTGGCAACAATCAACCTTCTTTGGCCCAGCCGCTGCACTCTCTCTAATCTCATTTATTTTTCTTAACCTAATGGACTGCATTATACAACATTCTAATTTGAAAGACAGATATATCCCTAGTAAGTAAATCTAATTCAGAACTAGACAATAGACAATCAATCATAAACAAAATACTGAACTAAACACAAACGACATATATATCATGATTATTCTTCAACAGTTAGGTGATACTATTTGCTGGCTCTGCATGGGTTCTTTTACTAGTCACATTTTGCTCTGAAAGATCTTCATTTAGGATAATGAACTATATGATTGGTTGCCTGATAATTGATCTTGGATAGGTCTTTCTCCAATTGATCAAGGCCTTCTATTGGTCTTGCATTAGATTCTAATAATGGGTATTTTGAGCATAGTTTTCACGTTGTTTGCTATTCATTTACAATAATGGATTATGTGATCTATAGTTGCCTTGGTGATGATCTGTTTGTCCCATCACAGATTGATGGGGCATGAACCCTAGCCACAAACCCAGAGTATACGTTTTCTCATTTGCTAATGCAGGTGATGGAACATAAAGGTTTAGAAAAAAGGGAAGCGCAACCAGTCAGCAGTTTTTCTTTGTCCATAACTGTACTGCTAGCTACAAGTTATCGGCACATATAACAAATGGGATATTATTTTGTACTAGTTTTTTTTTGCATCATAAAATAAGAAAGGAGATAATGTAGCATTGAGTTTCTTAATGATGTTAACTGTTTGTTCCTGTTGAATCGAGAGAGAATATCAAAGAATAAAATGCAACTTTCATGAAGAAACTATGAAGAACACAACAGAGGTGCAGGTCGGCCCATTCTTGGCTGCCGCCTCCCTCAGATTTCTTATTCCATAACTAGTTTTTAAACCTAATTACAGACCTGCTTTTATACTAATTACTAATCTAAGTTGAATGACATTAATGCCCCTACTTAAGGACCCGATTCCCAATGGATCAAAGACTGATCCATTGGGACCCAGACTACTAACTAAACTTTAGATACATAGTGGACTCAGACACGACCCAAATACACAACTCTACATGACTGACACAACTTGCAACTGAACTATCGTTCAGTTTCCAACAGTTCCCCCCACTGGTTGCTGATTGTGCCAAACCTGCAGGCTCTTATCTTTTTTAGTTTTCTCAAGAATGTGTCATCAAGCACTAGTTTGATGCTGCTTCCATATTTGAGTATTCTTCTAACTCTGTTATATTAAGCAGGTGTCTTAGCCACATACCTGTTGCTGTTGGACTGGATCCTGCACATTTTGACCTGATCTTGGCGAAAGGACGTTCTACGGGAAGCAATGCTTCCTCCCGTGATTGGTTGGTGTTACATATTCAGGAGCTTGTTGGACTTGCTTTTCAGGTTTGGGCTAGATCTGCATGCAATGCTGTAACTCTTGGATATGTCTCACTATCTTTAATTCCAGATTCCAGAGTTTAACTCTTGTTATTGTTGAATTTTTTAGATAAGTACCAGTCAGTTTGAGAACTTGCAGCCCATGGGTGTTTCGATTCTATGTAGTATTGTGGACAAGGTATTGTTGTAAATTTTAAAATGACTAGCTTGCTAGCGTTTGTGTTAAATGATGATGACAAATTTCAGAATCACTTATTTGAACAACTTGTTGCTGTTAAATGTAGCAGGGTCATTGTAAACGTAAGTTTATTTTTCTTTTCAATGTAATTTTATATTTTTCCTTTTCAGCAACCGACACCAACCAAGTGCTCCCAACGGCTAGATTTCTTGCCGTTGGAAGCACCCAGCCATTGGGGAGATGGTTGCTGTCTGCCCACTTCCTCTATAAAATCCTGTAATATATAATGTATTTCTTATGCCTTGTGGCATGGTAAATATATCAATTCTCTAGTTGTATTCTGTGATATACATTTTCCTCTTGTATGGCACTTTGATAGAGTGCAGGATAGTCACCTCGGTGACTGATTTATTGCGAATTGCATTGGTGGACTGTGGCAGCCACCATCAAAGTATTCGAGGAGCAGTATCTCACATGGTATCATAGCATTGGTCAGTTCTGCTCGTGTTTTGAAGCAGCTGAAAGAAGCCCTCTCTTGGTTGCTGATTTGGATGAAAGCTGAAAAATGGTTATTGAAGGAGCCCTCGATAAGTTCATTGGTGATATTGTGGCTCTCTTGTGCTCCTTCCAATCATTATTCCAATCTCGATTACGAGCCTATGTAAGTGGAACAAAAGTAGAACCCTCAATTAATGCTACTCTTGAACAAAAAGAGAAGTATGAGTGGGGACATAGAACAATACTATGGGTTCTTATGAATAATGTGAGTAACAATATACGTGATAACCTATTAGATTTCACAAATGCTAAGGAAGCATGAAATACTTGAAAAGAGCATATGTTCAAAGTGATGTAGCTCGTAGAATAGTCCTTTTCATTCCTTAGATAAGGTGATAAAAGAGTAAATGAATGTTTAGTAAGTTCTCGAGTGCATGGAATCAACTTCGTGGGTACGAAAAGAAATATAGACACACAACAATATGAACAAAACAAAGATTTTGTGTATGAACTTTTGAGAATTTGAAGGGTACGATTATCCCTTATGCACCGGAAGCCATTTGTGATCAAAGAAGAAGCCCTTGTCGACCTCTTAGATGGCGAAGACTAGGTTTAATAAAGGTATAATTCAAAAGGACTCCACATTGGCCGCATCTAGACTAGGGGCTAATATAAAACCTTATCGCCTACCACATTTGAAGATAGAAGTGATTAGTGACACAAAGAAAGAAGTGATTTGCTATTATTATGAAGTGGGATATATCAAGCCAAGATGTTCAAAAATAAAGAAATGGGTAGCTACCATGCTTTTTGCATTTCAAGACAAAATGAAGCAACTTAAAGTTTGGTTGGAAGAGAAGGCATTTATCGGTACAACTTGTGCTATCACCTCCAATGAAACCCAAGGCGTGAATTCATGGTTACTTGATTCTTGAGTTTCTTTTTCTTTTCACATAACATGTGATGAAAAACTCTTAGACCACATGCACACAAAAACCTTTTGATCATTGTGTTGTTACCACTGATGAAACAAAATTAAAAGTTGATAAAATGGGTATCTTAACTCCTCCCATTTAAGGGATCACCCTTGCATGGCCGATCTTATGCCTGGATAAAGGAGGGTTGCGTTAGGCTTTCGATAACCAACGTAAAACTGTCAGATTTTTATATCATGGATTATACAAATTATGAGCATTGCGTTGTGGCATCCCCTCTTAGCGGTGCACTGCAGAGCCCAAATGTAGTGAAAAGTAAGCAAGGACCTCTACATTTTTGCCCGGATGTAGTGAATCAATTAAAGAGAGGATTTTCATATCATAGACCGGTGTGGGTAAAGAAGTTAGCCCCATTACATTATCACCCGAATGTAGTGAATAAATTGCAGAGGTCTCTGTATTTTCAGCATGGAAGGATGCAGGAGTAAGGAAGCTAGTCTTAGATAATAAGATTTGTATTGGTTATTGTAATATCGAAACATTGTTCGGTAAGCTAATGGAGGTGTTAGATACTATGATTCGGAGAAAGATTCATATTCTATGTCTACAAGCGACAAAGTGAGTTGTTGAAAGAGCAAAGGAGATTGAGGATACATGTTTTAAATTATGGTACCTAGGAAAGAAAAAGGCTCGAAATAGAGTTGTTATTATCATAAATAAAGATTTAAATGATATATATATAACGATTTGGTGACCGAATAATGACATTGAAATTAGTGCTAGGAACATAGGTTTTGAATATAGTTTGTGCTTATGCACCCCAAGTAGGACTATAAGATGGTATAAAAACGGTTTTTTGGGAGAAGTTAAATAAGATGACTCAAAGAATTTCACAAAGGGAGATGATTTGTTTAGGCGGAGACTTAAATGGATATGTCGGTAAAGGGGCATTAGGATATCAAGGTATTTATCAAAACTATGGTTTTGGGGATATAAATGAGGAAGGTAGGGAGACTTTAAATTTGCTATGGCATTTGATATCTTCATAGTCAATACAATCTTAAAAAAATGAGATGAACATTTAATTACTTATAAGAGTGTCTTATCACAAACATAAATTGATTATTTTATTTGTAAGAAAAAACATAGATCGTGTTTTAAAGATTGCAAGGTAATTCCAAGAAAAAGCTTAACCACCCAACATCAACTTTTAGTTACGAATTTAAAGGTAAAAAAGTGGACAGAGAAGAAAAGAGTGCATCGAGCTATTCATACTAAGTGGTGAAATCTCAAAAGCGAGAAAGAAGATATATTTAAACAGAGTCCTTCAAGGAGATTTTTGGAATTATGTTGGTATACCTTTTGATATGTGGAACAATATGACTATACATATTAGGAAAGTGGTGAAGTGTATCGGCATAAAAAGAAGCTTGGTGGTGGGGTGAAGTGGTGCAAGATAAAATCAAGGCAAAGCGGGCATGTTGCAAATTATAATATGCTAAGAAGACTAGTGAAACTTTAGAGGCTTATAGGAAAGGAAAGAAAGAAGCAAAAAAGGTGGATAGCTAGGGCTAGAGATAAGAAAACTAAAGATCTTCTTATGTTAGATGCATCAAAGACGAGGATGAAAAACTCTAGTGGCAAATGATGATATAAGAAATAGATGAAAAAACTATTTTTATAAGTTTTTTAATGAAAATAAAGATGTTAGTATTAGCTTAGGAGAGTTAGCCAAGTCAGAAAAGTATATAAACCACAATTTTTACTGACGTATTTAAAAAAATGAAGTCAAAGAGTTTCTTAAACATATAAAGGGTGATAAATCGGTAGGACTAGACAATATTTCTATAAAAGTTTTAAAAATTCTAGGAGAAATAGGAACCACTTGGCTCACAAGATTATTTAATAAAATATAGAGAAACCAAAAGATGTGTGAGGAATGGAGAGCGATTACACTTATACCCATATACAATAAGAGAGACATCGAAAATTGTATGAATTATTGGGATATCAAGTTAATGAGCCATACTATGAAATTGTGGGAAAAAATTAGAAAATATAGGTTAAGACAAGTATCGAGTACAACAGAGAACCAATTTGAATTCATGTCAGGTTGATCTACTATTGAAGTGATTCATTTTTTGGATGTCTTATGGAATATTTTAGAGTAAAAAAGAAAGACCTTCACATGATATTTATTGATCTAGAAAAAGCTTATGATAAAGTATGAAGGGATGCTCTTTGGAGAACCTTGGAAAAATCTTTGAAGTTAATATTGGGTTACATTGAGGATCAACTTTAAGTTCATACTTATTTATAATGGTGATTGATGAGTTAACAAAATATATTCAAGATGAAATACCTTGGTGTATGTTATTTATAGATGAAAATATGTTAGTGGAGTTTTTTAAGGAAAAAGTTAATAGAAAATTGGAACTATGGAGAGAAACATTAGAAAGTCAAGGCTTTCGACTTAGTAGAAGAAATACAGAATATATGAAATATAAGTTTAATCATTTGGTTACTTTAGAGAACATAGAAATTAAAATTGCACACATTGCATCCCCAAAAGAAAAGTTTTAAATACCTTGGATCAATTTTTCATAGTGATGGAAGAATTGATGGACTTGTTATGCATATAATTAACACTTGTTGGTTAAAATGGAGAGGAGCATCAGGTGTTCTTTGTGATAATAAGATATCATTACGACCGCAAAAGTGTTAATGAAACAATAAAGAATGATCTAGTTATTGTGAGTTAACTGCTAATGTGGCACATGATAGGGCTATGTGGAAACAAAGAATCCATGTAGCCAACCCCATCTAGTATGGGAAAAGGCTTAGTTGTTGTTGTTGATAAAATGGGTCATCTTAAAACTAAATTCTTTTCGGTTCCAAAATTAAACTTGAATTTACTCTCTATATCATAAATTTCGGATAATGGTTAGTGTTATCTTTTCATCTAAAGGTTGTATTATACATGATCGCTTGTCGAAGAAGGTGATTGAATGTGACCATAAAGAAGGAAGTCTTTATATGATTGACGATTTACATACTCAAAATTTTGGTTGTTGTAATGTGTTATCAAAAGATATACTCTTATGGCACAAAATACTTAGACACTTAGTATCTAAAAGATAATGAATGTTCTTCTATTAGAATTAAAAAAGTAGAAAATTTCTTTTGCAAGTATTGTGTTCTTACAAAAATGAAACATCTACCTTTTTCTAATAGAACTCTTATTACTAGCAAACCTTTGAAATTATGCACTTAGATGTTCTTGGAACGAGTCATATTTTGTATCTTTTGTTGATAATTTTATTAGGTATACATGGATATATCGATTGAAAACCAAGTTAGAAGTTTTTAAGAACTTCGTCATCTTTCACAATCTTGTTAAAAATTAGTTTGATTCCAACATTAAAATTTTTAGATTCGATTATGGGGAGAATTTTTCTTACATGAGCTTGAAAAATATCTTGAGAACAATAATAATTTACAACAAAAGTCTTGTAGAAAAACTTCTCACCAAAAGTTTTGCCAAACGTAAACATCAATACATTGTGTAAACCACTAAGTTTACTTGTGTCTAGTAGAGTTCTTAGGAATCTTTGGCCGAAGCTATTATGACATATGTTTACCTTGAAAATAAGATGTCATCCTCTATTTTACAAAATACTTTATCTGTTGAAAAATTATTTAAAATTGTCTCTAACTACTCTTTTTAAAGTCTTTGGATGTAAATGTTTTGTTTTCACACATAAAAATTATTGAAGAGTATGATAATTTAGTATTTCTAGTCATTCTACAGATTTTAGGTATTATTGTAATAGTCCTTATTACTAAGGGCATTTTAATTTTTTTATGTTTAACAATCCACTATATAAGGATTGGTCCAACTAGGTGAAGGAATAAGATTAATAGAGAGAAAGAAGGGGTGCGACCTTGATTGGATAGCTTGTTCTCTCTTATCTCACACTTTTTCCTTCTTGTTTCGCTCAATTTTCATATCGATTCTTTTCTTGAGTATTTCTCATAAATTTTAACATGGTATCAGAGCCATGGACGACAGTTGGGAGAGGCCAGATGAGTTGGTGAGAGTTGAAGTTTTGTTGGATGAAGACGATGCATTTGTTGATGATGGATTTAGAGATTGAGAAGCACAATTATTTCTTTCTTAACACTGACTTAAGTGCAATATGATGTCAAGCGAGTGTATCACAAAGATTGACTATCACCCAACTAAAGATCTTCACTGGTTTGAGAGATCCCGAGCTGATTATTAGTACCCTAGAAAAGGTTTCTCTGTGAAGAGACTATAAGCCCAACAAAGCCCTTTATAGATGATAATTGAGAGGCTCACTCGTGCACAAGAATTTGATTCAATTGAAGACATCTTAGCAAGGATTGAAATCGAGAGGTGCAAGCTATCACATAAGTTCTTTCACAATTTGATCAAGATATATGCTCATGTTGCGAACAATCCTGAGAAGGCTGTGAAAACGGTCTATGAAATGCTAGAGTTTCACGTTTGGCCAACTGTTGCAACTTTCAATCGCGTTCTTGATATGCTTGTCTGCACAAAGAAATATGATACCGTTCATGAGGTGTACTTGGAAGCTCCTAAATTGGGTGTTAAGCTTGATAGATGCTGCTTTAACATTCTCATTAAAGCATTATATCAATTGGGAAAAATGGATGGTGTATTTTCTCTACTTAGATGAAATCCCTAAACAAGGGTGTAAGCCTAACAGAAAAAACTTGCAACATTGATGCATTACCTCTGTGAACAAGGCAATGTGGATGAAGCCTTTCAACTCTACGAGAAAACAGATAAGTGCGGTTGCCATCATGACACAATAAAATTCAACATACTGATTTCTGGATCTACAAAGTTTGATGAGGTTATATTAGTTATTGAGAAGCAAGACGGAGACTGATGTTAAAGCCATACTGGTTGTTAGAGATCCTCGTACAAGTATGGGAAAGGGTTGCTTATGTACCATTTAAGTCAAAGGATGCTGCGACTGTCATACAAGGCTATAGCCTTGTTCTCGAAGAATCTTACAGCGTAAGATATGATAAAAAAGGAAGGTAACTTTACGTTGAGTATCAAATGCTGAAAAAGGAAGTAGAAGATCTTATTTTGCGAGAAAGGTGATTTCCAAAAGATGACTTTCCTGATTTTGTATGGAAGCAAAACAGAAAAGTGGTTATGGAAGACCACCTTCCTAATTTCGTGGAAAAGATAAGAGCAAAAGGGAAGGAAATCAAGATAAGGATGATCCAAAAAAAGAAGGGATTATCCCTACGATTTTAGGAAAGAAAGTTGTTAACTGCTGCCCATTGTATCCCTAAAGAAAGTAGTTGTAGAGAAAGGGAATTCTAAAACTGATCCACCTCCATTTCCAACAATTCTCATATAGTAACAAGGCATATGTTAACAAGGATCAATCTAGACACCTTACCCACATAAGAAGAATTTGAATTTTAAAAAATTCTCCAAGACTTGAGATAAGTATGCCTGTAAGGATTAAACCTTTTGCAGTTGAAGCTTGTAATGTTAAATGTGTTCGATGTGGAACATATGGTCATCAAAATGGTGATTGAGAATGCCCTTTAAAGGATGTAATAATGCCTAACGAAGAGAGTCGGCTCAAAAGGGATGATCCTTTGAATGTTATCATGGCTCATGCTGATACAAGTGAGCCTTTGAAATGGGAATTGAAGCAAAATATGGAGGTATGAGTCCTGCCTGTGGTGGATTTAGACCAGATGATCCTAATCAGAAGATTGTTGTAGAAGATATAATTGATGAATATGGAGGGTTCCTTGATGGAGGTAATGTCTTGGATCTACTCACCAACTCTTTTAAGGAAGATAGAAGCATTCCAAAAAAGGAGTAAGAAGAAATCTATGGTAAGCGCTGAGAATTCCAACGATCTTCAACGAAGTGACAAAGTTGAAATAGGAAGTGAAAAAATGGCATTGATTAGACCCTGATTCAATAATCTGCATTCTGATTCTTATCAACATCGTCAAACCAAGAGATATGGTGTAAAAGGAGCCTTACAGTTTTTGCTGAAGTTAAAGTGGATGCCAGTTAAAGAATACGTTGTACAACCATTTGTAATTCCACAAGAGTCAATGAGGAAGGTTGCATATTTTAGAATTGCCAGGGTACAATCTCAAATTGGAGTTATGATTGCAGAGACTGAAACTTATTGTTGGATGGAGTGTGAGGTTATGGAGCGTTGGCCTTATGATCACAAGGCATATTTTTTCATTTTTTTGGAATTGTGTTGTGGGAATTGTTGACCACAAGAAGCAAGGGTAGGAAAAGGAAAGATATGATAGAAAGAGGCGAGGCCAACCTAAAATTTTAGAAGCATGATATTGATGCCAACCTTGAAAAAGATGATTTATTATGTGTGGATTGAGTTGCTACAAGTTGCAGCTAGGAGGGCTTTTGAAAGACGAAAAACCATATAGATTGACTGAAAGAGTGTTGCAACCATGAAGGTTGCTGAAAAAGTGTTGTAACTAGGTAAGTTGCTCAAAAGTGGATAGCCAAGAAGGCTAAAAAAAAGTGGTGTGCAGCTAGAAAAGCTTAAGAAGAAAGTGAGAGAGGCCGTCCAATTCCATCTTTTCTTTTGGTGATTGAAAAGAATGAGGTGATCCAATTCCATTTTCTAACGATTAAAAAGAAGAAAGTGAGAGAGGGGGCGGGTGCATCAAGAACAATCAGCTTACTCAAGTCCATCTTCTATCAAGTTTACTATAGCAATGTTGCCAGAAGATGGTAGTAGTATTGATGTCCGATCACAACACGAAGAGAAAAAACCATCAACCTTAGAGAGTCCATGGTCGCACGTGTATTGGAGCAAGGCCACTTGCTGGAAGTAACTCATTTTTGTTCACAGAGAGAGTTGGGGTATGCTCTTGAGATGATTAAACAATTTATGTGTTCTTGTTTTTTTCTAGTTGGTTTTGCAAGTTTGGAGCTCGAAGTATCTCACGCCCAACTTGAGGGGGTGTTAAGAATATGATAATTTAATATTTCTAGTAATTTTGCAGATTTTAGGTATTATTATGATAGTCCTTATTACTAAGGGTATTTTGGTCTTTTTATGTTTAATAATCCACTATATAAGGACCGATCCAGTTTGTATTAGGTTAATGAATAATATTAATAGAGAAAGAAAGAAGGAAAGAAGGGGGGCGACCTCTGTTGGAGGGACTGCCCCCTCTTCCTATCTCATACTTTTTCCTTCTTGTTTCACTCATTTTTCATGTCGTATCTTTCCTTGAGTATTTCTTACAAATTCCAACAAAAATGATAAGCTCTTTTCCTGTATTATTGAATACGGTTATGACATTAAGAAAAATGATTATAAGTATTATGGCCCCAAAAGTGATAAACTTTATATGTCAAGGACGTTCAGTTTTTTGAAAAGAATATTCCCCATTCTATTCATGACTCTAGATACTCTTTTTTGATTGATGTTCTTGTGAATGATGATGATCAACAAGAAAATATAAAGAGGAAAATTGTTAACTAAATCTTGTATATGACTCCATTCAAAAGATATTATACTAGAAGAAATCTCGAAACTAATGAATCTATTACCTCGAGAAGATCTAGTAGAGATTCTAGATTTGTTTGTTTCCTATGAAACTTTTTCACCACAATATAAAGCATTTTTAACTACTATCTAAACCATTAGAAAACTTAAGACTTTTAAGAAAACCCAACTGTCACACGATTGACTTGACGCTATGCATAAGAAGTTAGATGCCCTAAACAAAGTTCACACATGAAAATTAGTTAATCATCTTAAAACAAAAAAGTGAATAGAATGTAGGTGGGTGTACAAAGTTAAGAGGAAATGACGATACCTTAAAAAGATGTAAAGCCCATCTAGTTGTCAAAGGATACTCCAATGAATACAGAATTAGTTGCACCGGAACCTTTGCCTTAATAGCAAGAATGATCACAACTCGGACTCTTATAGCTATTATTGTCATTAGGAACTGAGACATCTTTTAAATGAATATTAAAAATGTTTTCCTAAATAGATGGTTGAGAAAGGAGGTTTACATGAAACCTTTTTCTACTTTTGTTATTCCTGAAAACAATGCTCTTTTGAAAATGGCCTTAAGCAATCTCTAATAAATTTATGGTTAATCATAGTTTTATTATATGCTATATTGACACTTTCCTATTCATAAAGAAACTAGTTGCAAGTATTGTATATGTAGATGACATGCTCATTAAGCAAGATCTTAGCAAAGAATTTAAAAGGTAGGATCAATACTTTTTCGGTGTTGAGATAACTTGTTTTGGTAGGGGTTTCTTTATGTTTTAAACTAAATTTTTTAATGATCTAGTTAGACATCCTGGTGGTTCGAGAACTAGAACCGAACCGCCTTAAGAACCGCGAGTAATTGGTCTCGAAACCATAATCATACTTGAATACCCCTGATTCGATTACGATTCATACTTATCAAGAACCAGCTTGAAATCAGAATCAGAACTCACGGTTTTAAATCGCTCTTTAATAATATATTTACATACCTTTTATCACATGTTGAGCCTGACAAAATGATAGAACCTTTTCTACTTCTACTGTTGAGCCAGGTGAGAGTTCGATTCTTGCGGGCGCCAACCGCTAGACAACCATTTTATGATTTTTTTATGCTTTTGAGACGGTTCCAGATCCGAAATTATTACCATCCCGAAACCGTCGGTTCCAAAATCGGAATCGAAATCTCCCCTAGGATGGTTCAGTTCTGGTTCTGAGCTCTAAGTAATCCAGAACCGGATATGTTTAGATATAGTTACTAGATCAGGACTAATGGATGCCAAGATAGTAGAGACACCGGGGTACTTAACAAAAAGATGTAGATTACAAATGGTGAACTACTAAATGACACCGGATATGTTCAGTTCATCTTGCCATTACTCATATTGTTTAGACAGTTATTCAATTTCAACATGCATCTATAATAGTACATATGAGTTGATATGAGAATAGGAAGATAAATGAGACATATTACTTGGAGGAGAGTTTTTTTTATTCTCTTCGTTCTTACTTAACTTGATTGCCTAAATTGATACAGATTAGGGTGGTGATGTCAATGACAAACACTCAACTAATAGCTACTGCATCTTTCTTTGTGACTCTCTTATTTTATAGAGGTGCAAAAGGCAACAAAAGGTGTCTCTCCTCCATCAAAGTTGGGTATAGAGTCATGGCAACTATCACCATAGAGATAACATAGTTAAGAAGGCTTCTTAAAGATCTTGATGAGAATCTTGCATCTACTCCCATAACGTATTGTGATAACAAAAGTGTCATGGATATAGCTAACAATACTTTTCAAGAACAAACAAAACATATTGAGATGGATTACCGTTACTTTCATGAGAAACATTTATAAGAATATCCCTCTATTTTATGCGTTGTAAGTATTAACTTGCAGATGTCTTCACCAAGTCGCTCTCTGCTTCCTGATTTTAGTTTTTAATTAACAAACTTTTGATGATGATATGTCAGTTTTGAGGGGGTGGTAGGGGTGTTAAATGTAGTAGAATCATTATAAACATTGTAATTTTATTTTCCTTTCAATGTAATTATATATTTTTCCTTTTCAGCAGCTAGCTCCAACAGCAGCTAGATTTCTAGCCGTTAGAAGCACCAAATAGCTAGAATTCTAGCCATTGGGGAGATGGTTTCTGGCTGCCCACTTCCTCTATAAAATGCTGTAATATATAATGTATTTTGTATGCCTTGTGGCGGCATGGTAACTATATCAATTATGTAGTTGTATTCTGTGATATACATTTTCCCAATGGCTAGAATTCTTGCCATTGGGGAGATGGTTGCTGGCTGCCCACTTCCTCTATAAAATCCTGTAATATATAATGTATTTCGTATGCCTTGTGGCATGGTAACTATATCAATTATGTAGTTGTATTCTGTGATATACATTTTCCTCCTGTATTGTACTTTGATAGCATGTAGAATAGTCACCTCGGTGACTGATTTATTGCGAATTGCATTGATGGACTGTGGCAGCCCCTATCAAAGTACTCTAGGAGCAGACTTTCACAGTTGCCACCATTCAATTGTGTTACTTGCTAAGTGAGGTTTATTTTGTTATACTTTCCTTGCATCCCCTCACCTACTTCCTGCATTGAATCCCTATAAATTTGTTCATCTCCATGACAAATGAGCTTCAGTATCTCTGTCTGAAATAAGAGACACAAGTAGATTTATGATCTGGATTTTTAATTTTATGAATGCGCTTGCTCATTCTTGACAGGGTGCTGTTAGCCAGTCCAAGACTTGACAGGATCTTTTTTCATGTTACTCCAATTTGCACTTGTGTTTGGATTGTTTGTTCCTGAATTACTTGTAATTAGTCATTAATGATTATCTAAATTGACAAGCCATTTTCTGAATTCTAATTCTTAAATGTCAATTTCTTAATTCCTTTTATTTTTGTCAGTTTGATAAAACTCCTGATCCAGAACTTCCTGGCCATCTCCTGTTGGAACAATATCAGGTTATCCTCTGGATTTCTGTTTTACCAAACGCTTTTTGGGGTTTCTGCTTTACTAAATGCTACTACTACAACTATAACTAAGCCTTTTCCTTGTTTTTTTGTAGAATCCATGTTAAGTCCGACAAATTTTTACGCTGGCAGTCGGAAACCTAACTCAACCCTCTTCTTTATCCGGGCTTGGGACCTGCTTTACTGAAAGCTATCTCATATAAATTTGTTTTAGTTGAAATCTTATTAATGAAAATACATAACCTTCACCATATGTAAGACAAAAGAAATGGATGTTTTTGTGAAACTATAAAGCGACTTCACGTGAATAGGTGTTGGACAACTAGGCCCTCTCCTTAGGCGCTTTGTATACTGAAAAGAGGTTTTAATTTAATGAAGGACTAAATACGCCCATTATGCTACAATGATCAATGGATGTACAAAAGAGTAAAGACATCAACAATGTATCATATAAGACATTATGCTGTTTCTTGATGCTGACCCTTAAGCTTTACATCTTCCCTATGTGATCATTGTTAAACCCTGTAGCGAACATGCATGCTTTTTTATTTTCTGAATCCACAAACGACACTTTTGTCTCTTCATCTTCCATATTCTCTCACATAAAAGTGTTAAGTAATTTGAATGTGTTCAGTCTTCGATGATGGATGGGGTTCAGTCTTTTTGGCACTTTGATTAGTACTATGAATGAGGAGACCTCCCAGTGTTCATAAAGGACCATTAAGCTACTATTTATCCATGTAGCTTCAGCTGGTAAGGTACCCATTGACCAACCTCTTCTCCTCTGCTAGATCTGGCCACAATTCTTTGCTTCGTCCTGCTCTAAAATATTAGGTTCTTGCTAATAAACAGCCTATGCTAAGGTACCCATTGACCAACGCTCTCTTTCCATGCTAGATTTGGCTACAATTCTTTGCTTCTTCCTCTCTAAGATGTTGGGTTCTTGCTAATAAGCAGACTACAACTAAGATTTTAAGTTCGAGTTTTCACTTCACCTGCCTGATCTGAATTGGGAAAGCTGACAATGACAAAGAGGACCTTGACACTCCCTTAACCCATCGCTAGAGGAGTTTTGCAATGTTCAGGACTCGCTTAACAACCTCCACGTCAAGGTCTACTGGGTCATCCATATATGGATATACGTGATCAGAGTGCATTTGATATCGACTACATAAAGGCCAATATTTTATAATGGCCGTCAAGGCTGTTTAAGATCTCCATGTGGGAAACCATCATCTTTTGTGTAATTTTAAGCCTCTTGGTGCTGGGTGTGTACAGGCTTGCACCCCAACATGCTTCTTTCTAGTAAACCCAAAGCATACTTTTGCAGGAGTGCGTTCATTGTTGATTCTGGCCTTCAAACAGAAGACTGTGTTGAAGTCCTCGTGTTGCAACCTTTAGCTGGTTCCACCCAGTGTGTGAAAAGGCTCAGTGGGATAAAAAAATGAATTACCTGTCATGATTAAGTGATTGAAATATAAGAATTATAATGCCATATTTGCCACTCAAATAAATAAAAGATGAGCAATCTGACGCTATTGAAACCCATAAAGATGTCTCATCTGAAGCTGTTGAATAGCAGGGTATCCTTGTATGAGAGAAAAAGTATCCTCATTAATCTTCAAAACTCGGGCTTTGTGAGTAACCTCTTCATAATCTTGCAGTTGCTCCTTTGAAGTTCCGCTTTGATGTATTAAATGAAGAAACTCATTATTTACATCAATCTTAGGTAAACTCCAACCATAAATCACGGCAAGAGAAAGCAGTATCTTACTGTGGCCATCTTGATGATTCAATTAGATTGTCATCATAATCCAACCCATTTTCCTATTCATAAACCTTTGCTACCATGAAAATTACAACCTTTACTCACTCGTAGGGGAAGTAGAGTTGGAATCTTATGATGGAGGAGAAGAGGCTTCACGTGTATAGGAATTAATAGATCTGAGGTTTGTGCCTTAAGGTGCCAATAAGGTGCTTGAAAAAGACTAGTAACTCCACTACGGTATAGTGATTACAAAAGGGAAGACGAAAACAGAATGGACACATTATATGAGACAATATGCTGCTTCTTGACAATTATACCCTTGTAACATTTGTTTGGTGGACCATCAACAAAACATTACTTTGTCTTTGGATGCCAGGCTCAACTTATTTCTGCTGTTCGAAGTGCTCTGGATGTTGTGACTTCTGGTCCTCTTCTTTTAGAGGCTGGCCTTCAACTAGCTACAAAGGTCTGAACTCATATTCTTAGTCATTTTAACTTCCAACTTTACCTTTCCTGGTATTCGCACTAATGCGTGGGTATATTTCAGATACTCACGAGTGGCATAACCAAGGGGGATCAAGTTGCACTTCAGCGTATATTTCAGTTAATCTCACGGCCACTGGATGACATTGAGGATGTCTATTACCCATCTTTTGCCGAATGGGTAGCATGCAAGGTTTAACCATGTGATAGATGATACCTTTCAATCTCGTTTTCTCAATACCAACTATGCATACTGAAGAGCATCTCTTTTGTGGATCACTATCACTAACTGGTGTTTTCTTTTGATGATATGTGGTGAAGATCAAGATACGACTTCTGGCAGCACATGCTTCTGTCAAATCTTATACTTATAGGTACTTGAGAAGGCAACAAGGCAGCATACCTCTTGAATATGCGTCATTGCTTCCTGCTTTCTCAAAACGCTCAAGTATCTTAGGGAAGTATTGGATTTCCATGCTCAAAGACTTCATCCACTTGTGTTTTGGTATGCAGTTCCACAGTAACGTGAGTTATCTTTTTCCGGATGGCAAAATTTGTTGCACTTCTCTTTGATTTTCCTTCTTATGCTTACTTTTCATTTCTGTTATTTTCAGTTCCATCCTTTCCTTGTCGGACTTCAATCTTCACTGGTTTCATCTGTTGTGAGGCCATGTCTTGATGAAGTCTGGCCAGTAGTTCTGGAAGCAGTTACATCAGATTCTGTTCCTTTACGAAGTGAAATAGATGGAACATCAACCCCGAGTGGTTGTTTGTCTGGGTATAGCATGGTCCTGTTGGCACCTGGAGATTTCAATTTCCTTTGGGGACTGGCATTACTTGTTCTCTTTCAGGGAAAGTCGGAGAATTCCATTTCTAAAAATAACCTTTTTAGTTCTGCTGAGAGCCACGTTAGCAGTAAGATGGGAAATCATAAGTCACCGCATCCTGATTTGAAAGATCATGAGACTGCACTGGTTGCTTTTCTTTCACTCACAGCCAAACATTTTTTTGATTCAGATACAATTACTGTGGACCAGTCAAGGGAACTTGTGCAGGTAATTCTGTTAAAAGGACCAGTTTCATGTATGCTATTTTGTTGGTTAATCTCCTTTTCTTTTTTATTTTCTTTCTGTTGTTTTCTCCTGATATGCTCTCTGCTATATGATGTACGTGTGATATGAAGTAAGCAGTTTCCCTTACTAATCTACATGATGTAGGTTGGTCATGGAGCTGCTTTTCAAAAGACTAATCATGAAAGTGGAAAGCTGGCATCTTAACATATTCCCTTCTTGTTCTCAGGCTTTGCTATACCTTGGCTATGCAGATGTCTCATGGAATGATCTTTTGGTAAATTTACTAGGACAGGTAATGCACTTGGGAAATTCTACTGGCTTGCAGCTATACATTTTTTCTACCTTTTTTAGACAACTTATTGTATAATTATTATACTTCACTATTTTTACTTACTCCTCAATTCGATGTCCATGTCCATCTTTCTCTTATTTTGCAAAATGACCACGCTCTTAGATATAGAGAAGTGTTGCTGTAGGCAGAGCTATGTCTCTGTCTCCAAGTGCATTGTTCGATCTTTCCTTTCACTCTTCTTTCCTCAAGTATTCTATATTTTGCGGGCATCATTTGGTGTCAAAACATGACACTGGGTTTAGTTATTTTAAGATCTTGACTGTAATGAAGGCGATGCTTCAATATAGTTACGGAAGATTGATGAGTGAACAATACCACAAAGTAATAATCACAAAGCCTTAGAAAAGACAATAGCCGAGAGCAACAAGTGCATACGAAAAAGAGAACGAACACAACACAAACTTAATAAATAATCTTTATTCATTAGTCACAAAAGGCTTGAATTTACAATGGTTTACAAGAGGTATTTATAGAGAAAAAGGAGTGAGAGAGAGTGAGAGTAAGGGAGAGGGTCAAGAGGAAAGAAAGGGGGGCTGGCCAGCCCCCAACGGCTACAATACTAGCCGTTGGGGACCAGGGCCCCCAATCGCTAGTGGCCCACTGGGCCATACCAGGGCCCCCAACAGCTAGTGGCCCCCTGGCCCAGTGGGCCAGGGCCTGCCAGGCTGGGCGAGAGGGGCCCAGTTTTCTAACACCCTCCCTCAAACTGACAGCTCCATGACTTGAAGTTTGCCAATTAAAGGTTGAAACCGAGGGGCAGGTAAGGACTTGGTGAACACATCTACAAGTTGATACTGATTGTACAAATTGTAGTGTCAAGTTGCCTTGTAAATGTTCTTCGCGAACATAGTAACAAAACATCTCTATGTGCTTTGTGCGCTCATGAAAGGTGTGGGATCACTCAGAAGTTCACCATCAACTAGGCACATCTTCTGGTTGATTACTTCTGGTGTCTCAACAACTTTGTCATCTTTAATACTTGATCTAAGAATAACATCATTAATAAACTTAGTTTGTGATAAAAAGAAACCTCTATCATTACGGGTTACCTCAATGCCAAAAAAATAGGAAAGTTGACCAAGATCCTTCATTTCAAACACATTACGAAGTTCTTGCTTGATTTGTTGGATACATATGTCATCATTACCTATAATAATCATATCATCGACGTAGAGCAAAAGGATAACAATACCAGTAGTGGATTTTCTTATAAACAGGGTTGTGTCAGTATAACAGATAGTAAAGCCATGCAATATCATTAATTCAGTCATTCTATCAAACCAAGCCTTGGGAGCTTGTTTGAGGCCATATAAAGCTCTTTTGAGCTTTAAAACTTGATTTCTAGGAAGATTGATACCAGGAGGAGGCTCCATATATACTTCTTCCTTAAACCAACCATTCAAAAAAGCATTTTTAACATCTAACTGATAGATATTCCAATGATGAATGACACATACAGCTATAAGTGTTCTAACAGTTGTCATTCTAGCTATAGGAGCAAAGGTCTCTTCATAATCAATTCCATATTCTTGATAATAACCCTTGGCAACCAATTTAGTTTTATAACAATCTAATGAGCCATCACCATTTGTCTTGATTTTATAAACCCGCCTACAACCTATAGTCTTTTTGTTTGATAGTTTAGAGACTATATCCCAAGTTTGGACTCTAAATAAAGCATCCAACTCTTCATTCATTGCATTAGTCCATTCTTGTGATAATTGAGCTTCTTTAAAGGTTTAGGTTCCTTTATAGCTGAAATATTTGTTACTAAAGCTCTATGTCTTGAAAAACTATCATATGAGACAAATCTTTCAGGAGGTCTAGAATCACGATTTGACCTTCTAGGAATAGGCATAGATCTCCTATTGTAATGTTGATCAAAAGGAGTAATAGAATGTCTGGTAATCATAGGTTCTTCAAGATCATTTTCTTCATGAATTACCTCTTCACCTAAAATATCATTCAAGGAGTAGGAGGAGTCATTAATAGAGCTATCATCATCCATGCTTTTAAAAACATATTACAACAACAACAACAACAACTAAGCCTTTTCCCATACTAGACGGGGTCGACTACATGGATTCTTTGTTTCCATAGATCCCTATCGTGTGCCATGTTAGCAGTTAACTCCCAATAAGCTAGATCATTCTTTATTGTTTCTTTCCAATACTTTTGTGGTTGTCCTCTACCTCTTTTAATACTTTCCAAAATTAGTTTTTCTAACCTTCTTACAGGTTCTTCTTTTGATCTTCTTTCTATATGTCCAAACCATCTTAAACGATGTTCTCTCATTTTATCCTCTATTGGTGTCACTCCTAATTTGTTTCTAATAACCTCATTATGTATACGGTCTTTTCTTGTATGACCACTCATCCATCTCAACATCTTCATTTCTGTCACAGACAAAGCATATTCATTTTAAAAAAATCTAACATCTCGAGCTACATAAAGCTTATCATTTTTACAATCATAACACCTATATCCCTTTTTGGTTATTCCATATCCTAGAAAGACACATTCTATGGCCCGAGATGATAATTTATCATCTTTTTCGGTGTAAAGAAAGCATTTACATCAGAAAACATGCAATCTAGAATAGTTAGGAGAAACTTTAAAAAGTTTTTCTATAGGAGACATATTTTGTAAAACCGAAGAGGGCATCCGATTAATTAAATAGACTACAGTCATAATAGCTTCTGCCCAAAAAATTTTAAGAACACCACTTGACAAAAGCAAAGTTCTTGTGGTTTCCAAAATATGTCTATGTTTACGTTCGGAAACACCATTTTATTGAGGAGTCTTAGAACAAGAAGTTTGATGTATAATCCCATACGTATTGAAATGGTTTTCAAAATCCTTTGATATAAACTCTTCTCCTGAATCAGATCTAAAAATTTTGATTTCGGAATCAAATTGATTCTTTACAAGATTATGAAAAATAACAAAATTTTGAAAGACATCGGATTTTGCTTTTAAAAGACATATCCATGTATACCTAGTAAAGCCATCTACAAAAATAACATAATAGGAAATGCCTCCTTTAGACAAAACTACCATACATTCGAATGAATTATTTCGAAGGGTCTAGTTGTAACATGTGTTTTGTTTGGAAATGGGAGATATTGCATTTTACCAAGAACACAATCTTTGCAAGAAAAAGATTCCTTAAATTTCATTTCAAGAGGACATTGATACACTTTTTGAGCATTAAGATGTCCAAGTCTCTTGTGCCATAAAAGGGCATCAGTTGTCAAAACATTAACATATCCTATACTATGCAAATAGTCCATAATGTAAAGTCCGCCCTCTTTATGACCACACCCAATCACTTTCTTCGAGAGGCGGTCCTGTATACATCCGGTGGATGAAAAGGTTATAACACAATTTTTGTCTAAAATTTGGGATACGGAAAGTAAGTTTAAATTTAGTTTTGGAACAACACTAATTTTGGAAACTTCGAAATTCTTGTTTTGCAAGTCACAACTTTATCAACATTTAATTGTGTATCATCCGCCGTATAAACACGTGATAAGGGTTTTTAAACACATGATTTTAAGATATGTTCATTACAAGTCATATGAAATGAAATACCCGAATCAAGAATCCAAAAGATCGTACCTTGAGTTTCTTTTGTTGAAGAGGAACAAACCACACCAACTGTTGCTTTTCCCTTCATTTGGGCTTCAAGTTGCTTCAATTTTTGTTCAAGCGCAAGAATGGAAGATGAAGTAATATCTTTTACTACGGCCACCTTCTTTTTCAATTTTGGGCAATTTGGCCTTATATGCCCGGCTTCTCTACAATGATGTATTTTCTTCCTTCTTTACTTTTGAAATGAGGAGGTCGGTAAGCCTTCATATTTACTCCGGGTTTTGATGCGGCCAAGGCAGTGTCTTTTTGAAGTCTTGCTTCATTCATTCTTGTTTCCGCTATTTGAATATCGGTAAAAATCTCTTCTTTTGTAGGAAAATATTTTCTATGAATGAGCGATGATCTTACTCCTTTAAATTCTTCCCGGAGACTTCTTAAAAATTGATATACAAAGTCCTCGTTATCTTCACATTGTCTCTCACTAAGACATTGTGTACATTTCTTTTTGTAACCATACAATTGATTCCAAACATTGGAAAATTCCCCAAAAAATTCATTTACCCCTTTATCTCCTTGTTTAAGTGAGACCAATTTGTCTCCTAATGCCATCCAATGAGCCACATCGCTTTGAACATGAGATTTTTTAAAATATTCCCATGCTTCTTTAGCGTTGGTGAAATTGGCCAAAGTGTCCCTAGTGTGATCGTTTACATTATTCATGAGCACCTATATGATTGTTCTATGGCCTCTTTCATATTCCTCTTTTTGTTGTGTGGCATTGGAGGGTTCTACCTTCGAACCACTTACATAACCGTATAATTTTTTGAAATACAAATAGTTTTTCATAGATTGGGCCCTATGTTTTATAGTTCGAAGGTGTTAGACGAAAATTGAAACCCCCTTTATCATCCATATTTTAAGGAGAAAGAAACTAAAGAGGTAAACTTACAAAATACGATCGACACGTTTCTCGAGGCGATGAACAATACTCTCACGATCGAAAAATGACTATGATACCATGTAATGAAGGCGATGCTTCAATATAGTTACGGAAGATTGATGAGTGAACAATACCACAAAGTAATAATCACAAAGCCTTAGAAAAGACAATAGCCGAGAGCAACAAGTGCATACGAAAAAGAGAACGAACATAACACAAGCATAATAAATAATCTTTATTCATTAGCCACAAAAGGCTTGAATTTACAATGGTTTACAAGAGGTATTTATAGAGAAAAAAGGAGTGAGAGAGAGTGAGAGTAAGGGAGAGGGTCAAGAGGAAAGAAAGGGGGCTGGCTACAGCCAGCCCCCAACGGCTACAATACTAGCCGTTGGGGACCAGGGCCCCCAACAGCTAGTGGCCCCCTGGCCCTGATGGCCGAGTGGGCCAGGGCCTGCCAGGCTGGGCGAGAGGGGCCCAGTTTTCTAACATTGACAAGCTGATATACTTGAAATAACTTTACGTACATCATCATACAACTGCTGCAGGGCCTGCCAGGCTGGGCGAGAGGGGCCCAGTTTTCTAACATTGACAAGCTGATATACTTGAAATAACTTTACGTACATCATCATACAACTGCTATGGAACAGATTTTTGAAAAGTTGATGGCATTCTGCGAGTACAGTGATACTTTGAGAATTCGAGTTCTTATCTGCTGTAATGTAAAAGACAGATTGAACGAAACCTTTTTCCAATCTAAGACTGCTTGGGTGCATATATTTTTAGTCTTCCTTGTGCCCTATCTTTGGTTATATCTGCATATTTTCTAATATTTATGAGGCCTTCCTCAGCCTCTTTTCTTAGTGTTCACCATGACCATGCTACTTCTCAAATTGTCTTGCTAGATCTATGGCCATCTCTCCAAGCACCCAAACCACCTCAAGCATGTCTCTCTTATTTAATCTTCTAACAGTGCCATTTATTAATATTTTAATTACTGGACGGTCTTAATCCTAGCACTGATTCTTTTTGTATATTTAATCTCCAAGTGTCCAACACATACCACAGAAAACTACTTGTTATGCCATTACTTTATAATATTTTCCTTTCAATTTAAATGGCATTTTCTTGTCTCCTAGAACACCTGATACACCATTTAACTGAACTGCATTGATGATGTGTCCTGAGGTCTCCATCAGTTCCTCCATCTTGCAGAAATATTGACTGAAATCCAAAATATCTTTCTTTCTCTTATATTTTCAGAATATAGGTTTGCCAATTTTTAAGTTCGTGAGTCAGAGGTCTACAATAATACTAAGCCCTTGCTTTCATAATGACATCCCTGGTTTTAGGACTTTGTTGAATCTTATAGAATTTCTTTTTGTTCTGAAACAGATTGCACAGTTCTGCCCCAATGATTATTTTGAGAATGAAGGGTTTGTGTCCTCCACAACAGAACTTTGCATAAAGTATCTTTATAGATCTTTTCAAAGGTTCGACAATCCTATCTTGATTCTCATCACTTATGTGGAGTAGTGTTCAGAGTATACATGTGTGATATCCTCCTACTTCAGTGTCGTTTAATTTGTAATTGCATATTGTGCGTCTGTCAGTGTTGATAATTTTAAGATGCTATTGCATCTCTCAGGTTTTCCTTTCCATTTGTTTTAATACCATTACTGTGAACTTTTCATGTTTGAAATCGTGCAGTGTTGGAGGAAATCCAAATGTTGATACAAATTGCGCTAATAGACTTTGTACGCTATTAAGTATAGCAGAGACACTTGCTTTCCGTTTGCATTCTGAGGTTTGTCTTTGCTGCCGTTTCTGGTGATTATTGTTTCTTTCTTACAACACACCATTATATGTAATTTCACTACCTGTGTGGAACCTCTTGGATATTTTTCTTTTGGTGTCTGTTTGCCATCATCATCTCTTGATGCCTTCCTGTAGACTGTCGCTCTTTTTATTGTATCTGAAAAAAAATTATGCATGCAGAAACAAAGAAAACTATTGCTAGCTTTGCTATGTGCAAGCCACACTTGTTTCCGAAATGCTAGAAGTTACACAATATTGTCAACAATGAACTCTTTTACTCAAAAACTACTGCCTTTGATGAAGCAACACCTTGCAGGTATTTCTCATACTTTAGATGTCTATATGGCGAATTATTGTCTTCAATTATCTACTGCTAAAACCACCATCATGAAAATGCTGATGTTTTAGATGCCATGATGTTACTGCTTATGTTGGTCATCTAATAAAGCACAAGAAAATATGGGGTTGTATAAATAAATGGTTGCTATTACTATTGCCACGTTGTGGTTATATTTTCAGTTTCTAGTATTGTACTTGTAGTATATACTATATATGCTTCAACAGCAACAACAATGTCTAAGTCTTTTCCCATACTAGATGGGGTCAGCTACATTGATTCTTTTTTTCGTAGAGGTCGATCCTCTGCCATGCTCATAGTTAACTCAACATAAGAATCATTGTTTGTTGTTTTCTTCCAACACTTTTGTTGCCTTCCTCTTCCTTTTTTAATATTTTCACCATCTAATTTCTTATACCTTCCTACCGGAGCTTCTTCTGGTTGTCTTTCCACTTGTCCAAACCATCTTAAATGATTTTCTCTCATTTATCTTCACTCTTAATTTGTTTCTTGTTCATGTTGTGAATACAACTTTATCTTAGCATCTTTGTTTCTGTCACATACATCTTTTCTACATGTTAATGGTTATCTGTCCTACACTCATAACCATATAACGCAATGGTTTAATTACTAGTCTATAACAGTTACCTTTCAACTTTAATAGTATATCTTTATCACATAGAGTATCTTGTGCCCCTCTTCATTTTAACCAACCTACAGTAGTTTTAATGCGTAACATCTCCCTCAGTTTTTCCATCATTGTGAAAAGTTGACCTTAGATACTTAAAACTTTCCTTACGAGCAATACAATATGTACAAATTTTAATTTTTATGTTATCTAAAGTAACTAATGATTAAACCTCCATTTCATATATTGGAAGCCTTTACTTTCTGATGTTCAAACCTGCAATATATACGCTTCATTCATTTCAAAATCTTTGTAGGCATATTCTAAACATTTTGAAGGGTGAAATAATGGAAAGGTTTATTATTTGTTGTCTTGTTTTATTTTTCCATACAAATATTTTAAACTTCTTGATACACTCCATGTGAATGTCTTGGGAAATTCTATGTTTGAATAATACTGTTAGACTAGGCTTCCCCAGCCGACAACAGGTTGCCATGGGTTTTCACATAGCCGGCATTTTGTTTTCCTTGGACTCAATATGAACATTGAGTTTTTCCCCTGCGATCTTTTTTCCGCCACCATCATACAGTGACTTGACAATAAACCAGCATTAGTTCTTTTACTACTCCCTGTGAGCCTTCAGTGAGTAGTTGGAGAAGATTAAGGACAAATAAATTTGAATTGAATAAAACTGGGCAACTCTCAACGGACAGCTGAAAATATCTCTTTCTCTCCACTGCTATATTAGGACCAAAAATATGATCAAATATCTCCAAGAATAAGATATTAAAACACAAACATGTAGAGCAATCTCTCCAAGTGAGTTGTCAGCCCATCAAGAGGAATCAAATACATCCATTTGATTCAGTCCATCAAGAGGAATGGGAAGGCTGTCTCAACAGACAACTATTGTAGCTGGTGATGCAATCCAACGATAGAAATGAATTATATTTTATTCTCTACATTCTAAGACATATTGACATATATCAAGGTACCGAGGGAGGTTCTTTGGAGAACTTTGGAAAAAAGAGGTATCCCATTGACATATATTAACTTTATAAGAGACATGTATGATGGTGCAAAAACATGTGTGAGGACTCATGAAGGAACGACAAACTTCTTTGAAGTTAATATTGGGTTACATCAAGGATCAACTTTAAGTCCATACTTATTTATAATGGTGATGGATGAGTTAACAAAACATATTCAAGATGAAGTACCTTGGTGTATGTTATTTGCAGATGACATTGTATTAGTGGAGGAGTCTAAGGAAAAAGTTAATAGAAAATTGGAACTATGGAGAGAAACATTAGAAAGCAAAGGCCTTCGACTTAGTAGAACAAAGACAGAATATATGGAATGTAAGTTTGATCATTTGGTTACTTCAGAGGACATAAAAATTAAAATTGGCACACATTGCATTCCCCAAAAGGAAAGTTTTAAATACCTAGGGTCAATTTTTCAAAGTGATGGAAGAATTGATGGAGATGTTACACAGAATTAATGCTGGTTGGTTAAAATGGAGAGGAGCATCAGGTATTCTTTGTGATAAGAAGATACCATTAAAATTAAAAGGTAAATATTATAGAGCAGCAATTAGGGCTGTCATGTTTTATGGTTGTGAGTGTTGGGTAGTTAATCATCAACATGTACAAAAGATGTCTGTGACAGAAATGAAGATGTTGAGATGGATGAGTGGTCATACAAGAAAAGACCATATACATAATGAGGTTATTAGAAACAAATTAGGAGTGACACCAATAGACAATAAAATGAGAGAACATCGTTTAAGATGGTTTGGACATATAGAAAGAAGATCAAAAGAAGAACCTGTAAGAAGGTTAGAAAAACTAAAATTGAAAAGTATTAAAAGAGGTACAGGACGACCACAAAAGTGTTGGAAAGAAACAATAAAGAATGATCTAGCTTATTGGGAGTTAACTGCTAACATGGCACACAATAGGGATTTGTGGAAACAAAGAATCCATGTAGCCGACCCCGTCTAGTATGGGAAAAGGCTTAGTTGTTGTTGTTGTTGTCTCTACATTCTAAGACAGAAAATGATTCTACAATGAAGAAAATAGATGTTACAATGAAGAAAACAATATATTTAACATGTGTGTGTGTGTGGCTCAAATGATCTATTTTTTGCCAGAGCTGCCGGCAACTCACCCCACCTATCCCTCTCTCTTTTTTCTCTGCTTTTTGGCCAATATCTTTCTTCTATAAACCTACTCCTATTTCTTCCTCTGAAATGCTGCATTTCTACTTTCATGGCATTTCAGGCAATCATGACAGTTTTTCTGTGCAAAATGCCAGTGTTGTAACTTTAAAAGGTAGGCGGTTTCTTTCAAATAAATAGAAACTTTTCTTTTCGTAAAGTTTATCCTTGAACATGCTTCCTGGAAACATGGAAGAGCAGAAAGCATGACAAAGAGAAAGCCGAATAGGACAAGACTACTCACTCTTCTAAAACCTCCAAGAAGAGGCCTTTAACTTACTTGAAGTGTGGGTGAAACTCAAGATCTTAAATCCACATTTGATACTTTTCTAAATAACCCAAAATATGCACCAAAACCAAATATACAATATATCTCTACAAATTCTTGACCAAAACTGTACTTTACAGAACGACACCTTGGGTAAGGGTGAATGCTAGATCTTGAGCAAAAGAAACCTGGTGGCAAAGGGAAGTATCTTAGTCACTTTGATGTCCCCAGGTAATCGCTCCCCCTAAAACTTGGGATAGTGCTATTTTACCTTACTCATGGGTCGTTGTTAACTTGTTATCTAGTCTGTGGTTGCTAGAAAGTTAATGAATTGGCCTTTTTTTTGGTTTAGGCTGCTTGCTTCTATAACTTACGTCATCCAAGAGCTACTTTTTGCATGTATTTGTAGCACAAACATGTGAAAATAGGTAGTATATGATGAATAGCATGGGAGATGGCGTGTAGGGACAGTTAGAAAGAAGACCAACATTCAGGCTCTCGTGAGAGACAAAGAAAGCTTATAGAGGAAATCTACCAATTTCCAAGCATATAATGAATATCAGATGCAAAAAGCTATTTGGTCATGCAAGAATACGTCAGGGGATAGTGTTCTATTTGTTTGGAGGATTCATCTATCCAACTCTCATGGCGAATCAGGAATGACTATACCACCCATTTGTGAACTTACTTTTGGATGTTTGCCTATCCTTTTAACATGTTGGAGCAGAAGATGAGACATTATTCATTTTGTCTTCCCTTGATTGTCTGGATGGAGTGGGCATGTTTCAAAACCAGCTTCTGTACGGTGTGATTAACATACATGATATAAGATTGTTTAGGATAGTTGTTGATGGAAAGGATAACTACTCACCCAGGCTCATCTTCCTGATTATGGCTTCTTACCATCAACTTCCATCTCAGGATCAAATACAAAACATGTGGTTCCTTTGACAAGTTGGCGATATTTTGCTTTGGTGCTAACATCTGGTCTTTTATTATGGACTGATTTATGAACAAATTATATAACATCTACAGTTCATGAACTTAAGTGGTAACTGGTAAGCTTCAGCGATATGTCAGCACTATTAACTGAAGAAAACATGAGACTGGACTTTTCCATGTTCGCACTTGGTAAATATGGATCATGTCATAATCTGCTAAAAAGAACAATGTTACAATAGCAAAGGATGAGAGAAATGGTGCTGGCTATATGTTGTAAAACCTGAAGGATGAAGAAACAGAACGAGTTATGCTGGCCTGTTCTTACTCACAAGCATGTACGCATCCAATCTGTTTTCTGTAAAATTGTAGCTGCATACATGTTAGATAGTATTGACCTTTTCATGGGCAAATTGAGTCTTTCTGATCTCCTTTGATGTACTGAAAATATTAGTTAATTACTTATTAACAAATTAATAGTGTCTGATCAGACTTTTGACATGCATATTCAGGCTAAAAGTTTCATGAACCTGGTAGCACTTTTTAACCTCAAAAGAAACGTTCTTAGCACTTTTTAACTTGAAAAAATGTTCTTTAGCTGTGATGCTGATGCCGGTCCTGGCTCTGCACCTTAACTGCAGTGTCTTCCTCAAACATGAGTTTTCTCTTCCAGTGGAATTAGTAAGGAAGAGAGGAAGTAACCAATAATGTCGAATAAAAACAGAGAAAACTTCAAAGAAATGATGAACATGAACGCTTACTTTCTTTCTTTTTATCAGTCACTGTAGATTTAAATAACTTCTCTTGTTCTATGTATCTTATGGACATGCTGATTGCTGGCTGCTTCAATTTTGGCTTGCAGATGGAGCTGATAATAGTACTGATGAGGCTGCAAACATTGAAACAGTAATAAGTGCTTGGGCGAATTCCATTGCTCATCTTTGCTTGCATTATATAGAAAGTGTCCACCTTGTAGGAAATGAGAAAGACATGTCGAAGCTATATTTGGAGAAGCTCTCTTTCTGTCTGGCAGAATCCATTGTGCTTTCCAGATTAGTTCATGAAGTGCAGTGTCTTTATCCACGTGATGACCACTTTTGTTTCTCTATCTATAATTGCTGCATAAAGTCCATCCAAAACTCAATTGCTGACCATGACATAGAGGCAAGATTTTATTCATCCTTGTAACTTTCTAAATTGTCCAGGAAATCCAAGAATGACCAAGTTTTTCGTTCCATCAACAGGTTCAGGCTGTTGGATTGCAGATGTTAAGAAACACCATGCAAAAGGAACTTGGTGAAGACTTGCAAACTAAAAACTACTCATTCCTTCTGTTTATCATAGCGGAGTGCTTTGAGGACATTCTGCTTCTAGCTCAAAAGCTCCTCAAGGTGCTTGCTTATTTTGTAAACAAGAAAAAATTAAGTTTCTTCTGCGCTTTGATTTCTCCTGACACAATCTTTTGCTTCTGCCAGATACCAGTGTCTCATAAAGCAGTACTAATTACGTATGATTGCTTGAAAGTATTGGTTCTCCTGCATAGTATGTCACAAGCAAGTGAATCACAAAAGGATGTTCTGAACTTGACGTTGGAAGTCATAATCATGATTTCATCTACTCCCTATGAGGGTCGTTCTTCAGTAAGTTTAAATTTAGTCAAACACTTTCTTTTTTCTCTGCTCAACTGTTTCTTCACTAATCCATCATCCGCTTGATTGATTTGATTCAGGAATTTCATGAGGTTAAAAATTTTGCTATGAAACTGGTTTCTCATCTTGCACATACTCATTCATCTACAATGCAATTTAAAGAGGTTATGATGGAAATGCCAGTTATTCAAAGGCAGCAGCTGCAGGTACAATGTCTCTTTAAAAGATGTGGGATTTTCAGTTGCTCCTATCTTATTAAGTGTGGTTTATAAAAATAGCACCGATATCTTGCCAATGATATCGACAAACTCAAATACAAATGATCCCACAAGTTCTTCAACAAGCCAAATTACCAAGCAAACCACCAAACACTTGGTGTACAAGCCAAACATAACAACAAACAAGTCAAGTGAGCATTAAAGGGTATGATTTTATTAATAACACATGCCCTCTATTTATAGAGGCTTTACAAAATCCTTAAGGGAGAGAGGTTGGTAGCCGTTGCTCCACCACTGGGACGGCTCCCCAACGGCTACACTACTAGCTGTTGGGAGTTCCCAATGGCTAGTTGGTGTAGCCGTAAGGGAGGGGGACTGGCCTTTGAGGCCCAGTTCCAGTGGTCCCCTCTTGGTGGACCTGCTAAGCTCTACTAGCCAGTTTACTTATTATAATTTAATACTCTTTTCAAATTTGCGGTGTATATACTGAAAGTTTATTTGACAAAAACATAAATTAAGGGGCTGAAAAAAATTTAGAGAGGAAATCCGTCAATTGTAGCTCTAAAAGAACATAACATAAAGTTAAGCATTCCTCCCGAATATAATATCAATCCATCTTAATATGTTTAGTTCTTTCATGAAATATATTATTTGAAGCAATATACATGGTGCGTTTGTTGTGACAGAGCAATTTTGTAGAGTTCTCCAGGGCAATCTTCATGTCTGCTAGAAGTTCAGGATCCAAGATATCTCGGTTATTGTGCTCGCCCTGACTCTATATTCTCCCTCTATAGATGATAAAGACACATTTTGTTTCTTACATCTCTAAGAAATTAGAGAATCACCTAAAACATAAAAAAATCTAGTGATGGAATGTCAACATCCTCATCTCAATCAATACAGAATAAGCAAATAATTTAAATGAAGGTGATGAGGTTAGAATGATCCCCTTTGAAGTGTATCTTTTATTTATCTCATAATCCGCATAACATATTGGTAGAAGTTTGATGAAATTGACTTGCCACATGTACTGAGTGTGCTATGTTTGGTCGAGTGATGATAAGATACATCAAAGCTCGTATCATATGTACGTAAGGAGTGTGAGTTCTCCGTTTGGTCCATATTATCTCTAACATGTTCACTTTCTTGTCATTTGTCAAACCTAACCTATTAACAATATCACTAGTAAATTTTGTTTGTGATATAAAATAACCTCTATTATTATGGGTTACTTCTATTCTAAAAAAGTAGAATAAAATTCCTGCATTAGTTTTTCTTACAAATAATATCACTTTTATTTCAAATTCTTTATGCAAATCTCTTTTGATTTCTAATATCTCATTTTCATCACTTCCAGTGAGACCATATCATCTACATAAAGAAGTAGAATCACATACATGCATTAGATTTTCTTACAAACAAGACAATGTCACTATAACAACAACGAAAATTTCGTGCATGCATAAAATTCTCAAATTTATTAAAACCAAGCCTTAGGAGCTTGATTGAGTCAATATTAAGCCTTTTTTAGTTTAAGAATATAATTACCCAGAGTAATTAATTTGGGGGAGCCATATAGATATCTTCACTAAGATTTTCATTCAAAAATACATTTTTAACATCCAATTGATATATATATATATATATGTCATTCTTTAATTACACAAATAAAAATTAAAATACAAACTGTAGTCATGCGAGCAACAAGCGCAAATGTTTCTTTATAGTCAATTCCATATTCTTGAGAATACCCGTTAGCTAGAAGTCTTGTTTGTACCTTTCAATAGAGCCATCACTATGAGTTTTGACCTTATAAAGTTATAAACCCATCTACAACCAATAATTTTCTTTTCTTTAAGTTTCGGAACCAAGTACAATTCCTCTCTAGAGCTTCCAATTCTTCATTTATAGCTTTCCTACATTCTAAGTTATTTTTTGCTTGGTTATAGTGATTGGGTTCAAGGATACTCGGTATGATAGCTATATGGTTTCTATGTTGCGGTTGAAATGATTCATAAGACACAATATTTTAGGGGTTTTTATGATTCTTTTGCTAGGGACATTATCATTTTATTTATTCCTCCTTACATAATGATGTTCAAAAGGCTTTAGAATTTCTTTTCTAGTTTCAAAGTTTCTAGGTTGATCAACTACTTCAACTATGGTATCCTCATGTACTTCTTAATTGTCATCTAACCTTTCATATGAGATTTCATCCAAAAACATATAACTATCTTATGTGCTTTGAGACTCCTCTCCATAATAATATTCATCTTCAATGAATTCGACGTCTCTAGACACATAAAGTTTATCTTCTTTTAGGTTGTAACATCTATATCTCTTTTATCGATACCATACCCAAGAAAAACACATTCAATGGCCTTGAAACTTAACTTACCATTCTTATCAGTATAAATATAACACTTACATAAAAAACTTTCAATCGATCATAATATACCTATGTTTTTAATACAATTTTTCTATATGAGAATAATTTTCAAGTTTGGTTGATGGCATCCTATTTATCAAATATACAGAAGTTAGAGCGGCTTCGGCCCCTAAGTGTTTGAGAACTTTACTTCTTAACAACAAAGTTTTAGTAGTTTAAATAATATGCCTATATTTTTTTGGCTAAACCATTTTGTTGAGAGTTTTTGTACAAGATTTTTATGCCAAATTCGATTTTCTTCAAGATAATTTTTGAAGTCATTTGAGAAATATTGACCCCCAGAGTCGGTTCTTAATATTTTGATATTATATTCAAATTGAGTCTTGATCATATTGTGAAAATAACATTAACCAAGCCTTTTATTGTACGTGATCACTTTGCATGGCCGATCCCAAGCCCAGATAAAGGAGGAGGGTTGTGTTAGGCTTTCAACAGTCATCGTAAAACTTTGTCGGATTTTTATACCACGGATCATATTGTGAAAAATCAAAATATATTGAAAAACTTCTGATTTATATTTCAAGAAATATATCCAAGTTTGTCGAGTGAAATCATCTATAAAGATAACATAATAGGTCACTCCTCCTTTAAGGTTATGGGAGCGGGTCCCCAAACATCATAGTGCACTAATTCGAAGGCCTTTTTGTGATAAATGTTCTTTCACAAAATGGTGAATGATATGTTTTGCCAAAAATATAATATTTACAAATAAAATCATTCTTTTGATTAATTTTTGTCCATGAATAATTGTTCATTTTAATCCTACAAGTTTCAAAATTTGACATAACTAAATTATCCATGGCGTAGAGACCACCTTCTCTATATCCTTGCCCAATCACCTTCTTCGATATATATTCTATTCCATACATCTATTTGGTGAGAAGGTAACAATGCAACCATTATCACAAATTTGAGAAACTGAAAGAAGATTAAGATTTAATTTTGGTATAAAAGTACTTGAGGTATTTTAAAGGAATTACTTTCTAAGTTACCAATTTCTTTAACGTCAAGCTTAGTTCCATAGGCCATAAACACTTGTGTTCTAGCATGTGTGAATTTGTCTAACAATTTATATTCATTAGTCATATGAAAGAAGCATTGAAATCTAAAAACTATTGCATACTTTGGCCATAATAAGAAGATGATAGTGCCGACCCGGAGATGCTTGCCTTTTCTTTGAATATTTTTTAACATAGGCCTTGATCTTCAATGGTAATACTTCCTCCTTGTAAATGGCAGCCACATGAGCGAACCTCCTCAAAGAAAGGACACGTAGTCTTGATGTGTTCACTATCCTTCCAATAATGGCAAATCATGCTCTTGTTGGGAAGGCACTATATTACTTTTAAAATTGTTCATTGCGTTCATTAGTTTTTGCATGTAGAGGTTTGTAGGTCTTCAAATAATTTTCGGGTCTAGAAGTAGAAAGAATCACTTCTTTCCTTTGTAACTAAGTCAGTCAAAATCTCATAGCTTTTGGGTCTAAGTTATCTATAAATCAAGTTTGATATAATGCATCTCTCAATCTTCGGATAAACAAAAAAAAGTATTGGTTATCAAGGTACTCTTAAAATTCATCCATACTTTAGAGTTTTTCAAATTTGTCATAACTTTAAGTTGGTTTGAAGATTAGAAAACTCATTATGATAATCCCTAATATTCATGTAACCTTGTTTAAGCATTATCATTTTTTGGTCAAATTTATTTGAAAAACAAAATCGTGGAAATGAGTTTTTCTAAGATATTTCAAAGTCTCAAAAACATTGTCAAACATACTAATTTGGCTGCAAAGCTTTTCATCCACAATTTGACCAATAATCTAAGTAATTTGGCATTGTACTTTTTTCATTTTTCAATTCTTGTTTATATTTTTCTTTTAACTTGAGAAATTCATCATCATCACACCCTTCTTCTATCCATTTGAGTTATTTAATTGTACCATCAATATAATCATAATAATCTTTAGAGATAAAATACTTTTTCATGGTACGTGCCAAACTCAGAGTGGGGCACCAACAAGCAACGAAACGTCACACTTTTCTCTTCAATTTTCTTCAACAATAGTAAGAAATTCAAAGAGTACCTTGATTCTCTTAAGATATCAAATGATTCCCAAATTTTAGTCATCTTTCCTCAATCGATACGAATCCCAATACAACTATAATCAAACCTTTTCAGCTCTGATAACATATAAAAATAACACTAATATCTTATAAATGATATCAACAAACTCAAATACAAATACAAATGATCCCGCAAGATCTTTAACAAGCCAAATTACCAAACAATCATCAAACACTCAATATACAGGCCAAACCAACCAACCAACAAGTCAAATAAGCATTAAATACTCTTATTTTATTAATAACACATGTCCTCTATTTATAGAGGCTTTACAAAATCATTAAAAGAGAGGTTGATGGCTACACAAGTAGCCGTTGGGAGTTTCCAATGGCTAGTTGGTATTGGGTTGAGGGATAGGCCCTTGAGGCCAAGTCCCAATGGTCCCTCCTTGGTGGACCTGTTGGACCCTCCTGACCTAGTTTATCTATTCCAATTTAACATGTTTCTCAGCTAAAAAGGCCCCTTCTCTCCGAGTTCTTAAATTGTGAAATGTTGGACAAATTTAGTTTCTCGGGCTTGTTTAGATTCCCCTTAGAGGACCTTGCTGTTATGGGTTCGGAATGCATGATTCCATGTTTATTATACTTTCAATTCAGTCTTGGATTTGCAGGTTCTGATAAGTCTGGTATACTGAAAGCCTCAACTTCGAGTAGGTATTCAGTTGGTCTGCAGGCTTTCAATTACTATCCAAGTCCATACTGATTTTTCTGCCATAGCCATGGGTTCCAGTGTCATTTTGGCAAATGGAACTTCCGATGGAGTAAGATACAGTGATGGCCACGTGCTTTAATTTGATCCCAATTGCCTGACGTGTCTGAGCATACTCCGGACATGGCCGATATCATTTTTTTTGTCATTCTGGCCCACAATCAAGGTCAATTGTGTTGGTCTTGAGCAGTAAGGCCCTATTGGACAACTTCACATTCCTAAGTATCATTATGGGGGGAGAGAGTATTCAACCTACTAATTTGGCTCTAGCTCAGACAGAATGCATGTTCTGAGGACAATCCATATCATGTTTTGGATTTTGAAAGCTTTTCGATCTTGTGTGGAATAATTAAAATATTGGTTTTGTGCATAGCGAAAGGTGAGGGAACTGCTGAGGTTTATTTCATATGGTTACTATGTGCCATGTACTGGGTGTACGTCTCTGCACCAAACTTGAACCAATGCTTTTTGTTGTTGCATGAATTATTTCATTGCCTATATTCTATGCATTATTGAGTTGTGATGGGTGAAAAGACTTCTCAGATTATAGTGAAATGGATCTGGTCTGGAGACAAACTCTGCAACTTTGATCCATCTTGTTCATTATGATCCAGGACATCATTAGGGCATCAGTAACGCAGGACCAAGCATCTGTGCAAGGGAAGCCAGTTGCCCCATTTTCAACACTCAAGCTGCCAATCCAGTCCAAAATAATGCCGCATGGGGATGTACAACCTGCTTCCTCTGTGCCGGTTGTTCAGTCTGGCAGTGTCAATCCTGAGGTAGAGGAAGAAGACGACTGGGACACATTCCAGTCATTTCCCGCTGCAACATCGTCACCTCATGATGAAACCCATGTTAAGTCGGCTTCTGTTCTTGATGAAAATAATGTTGCAGAGAACATCTCTCACAACATCGCAGATGCCGAACCTGCCGTAGAAGAAATTGCAGTGGATACATTTGAAGATGCTGAAGACATTGGTGAGGCCAGCACTAATATCAGAGACCAAAGGGATGGTGATGAAGTGAGTTCAGCTGAGGATGATGATTTTCAAGACTTCTCTGAAGGTCAACCTTTTGGCATCAAAGGGGAGGTGTCTGAATCTGAATCGATAGGCAGTTGGAAGAACCTTGAGGGTGAGGGAGAAACACCTGCTAATGGTGGTGAAGAAGAGGATCATGTCGAATGAAATGGAGGATGAACCGGTGTTCTTATTCATATTATAGTGTTGACTTCTGAAATGGAGATCACGAACATTTTGCGGTACAACTGGTAAAGGACTAGATGTGTGATTTATGGGATGCAGTGCAGTAAGCAGTTTGAAGGGATGTGGGCATCAACATGGGCTTTTGAGAAGTCTACTCTACAAATATTTTTTGGGTAATGGTAGATGAAACCTTTCATCATTGCGTAACAAATTAATCAGAACCAGTTTTGGACCTTGTCAGCAAAGTTCACAATTTCAATACATCACCTGTGTAGCTTTTATTGTCTTTCATCATTGCGTAACAAATTAATCAGAACACCAGTTTTGGACCTTGTTATCAGCGAAGTTCAACAATTTCAATACATCATCTGGTGTAGCTTTTATTGTCGGAGTATGATCATTGGTAGAAAGGAGATCTCCAGGCGGTAGTGAAGTCGGCGGATAGGGAGGGCGACTCAAGCTCCCATGTGCCTCGGTTGTATTTTACTGGACATGTACATATCCCATGTACTTCATTCATGGTCATGAGTATTATACAACGTGTAACGTGATTCTTTTTCTTTCCTTTTTTTTTTATTAAAACGAGCCATATTAACATTCACTTGACCGCATCAAAATGTATGAGAGGACAGGAACTCAGGTTCATCCCATATCCGAATACAAATTTCATTACGTTTAGCAAAGTTAGATAAACAATCTTCTGCCCCGTTGCATTGCCTCCTTGTGTGTTCATGTTCAAGTTTATCAAACTGCTTTCCAAGATCTCTTCTAAACATAAGACCAAGATATGTTGTTTACCTCAGCTTACCCCATAGCCTGCACTCATATTTCAGAATCACATTCTAAAAAGTATATCTCGAAATTCCAGACTGTGTAAAAAGTAACCTTCCTTAACCGAGATCAGCTCTCAGCTCTCCACTGAAAACATTAGCTCGTTTGACATCCTTTTTTGCTTGAGCAGCTAAGAACTTCCCCCTACTTTCACGTATTACTGCTTCTGGGCCAGCCATAGACATAATACGGCACGGCCCTGGCCCTGGTGGGCAGAGGAAAATATGGGCAGGGCAGGGCTGGACGCGATTTTAGATGGCTGGCCCATATTTTTGATGGCTCTCCCACAAAATAGATATTCAGAACCCACAATATAGGAAGGAAACTCTTAGTTTAGTCGATATAGAACAAAAAAACTATCAATTTAGTCAATAAGGACAACTCTAAAACTGTGAGATAAAATAAAATAAAGGTTATAAGTTTAATTTCTTAGTTTAATTAATATAGAACAAAAAGCTATCAGTTTAGTCAATCAGGACAACAACTCTAAAACTGTGAGATAAAATAAAATAAAGATTATAAGTTTAAAACTTCTTAGGAAACTATTGATGGTAAAATTGACGGTGAAAAATAACTATTATTTCGTCTTCATTTGAAAAGATAGAAAAATTAATTAGTAATTGATTTAATAACAATATACTTAAAAAAATGAAAGTCAATATTTGTAAATGATTATGAAAATCAATTAAGTTATGACATAATACCTAATGTGAAGTAGATTAAAGTCATGCAACCAATTTCTTGTGTGGATTAAAGCTTGAATTGCATAAAAAGGATGTGACTTATGTACTTAGTGAGAATATGACTACTAATACTAAATGACAATTCTAAAGCAACAATAGTAAATGAAATACTTAATACATCACGTGTCATCAGAAGGATTTAGAAATCTCTCTGATTGATCCTTCCAATAATTCAAATCAGAACATCTAAATCATACTCAAGCTTTGACTCTCCCAAGTACAACTCTAATTTCGACTTGTCCTCACTAGTACTACTTTCATATTCATACATTTTGAATTCCTACAAAGCATATAAATGACTTGACGCCTTCAAGCACATGAATTGAAAGTGATAGGTTACTCATATGCTAACTTTGCTGAGAGCAAAGATAACAACAAATCAACCTCTGGTCAAATAATTTTATTTGAAGGTGATGCAGTTTCTTAAGCTTGCAAGAAACAAGGTTGTGTAGCGTTACATGCACAAGAAGTTGAGTATGTTGCTTACAATATGGATGCTACGAGTACCATTTGGATAAACTACTTTATACTTTATTTGAAACTGGACATAACCAACGAGCCAATTGTCATTTATTGTGACAATAATGCAACACTTACTTTTATTAAGAGTTGAGCTGATAGTTCAAGAAACAAGCATATAATAGTTAAATATCACTATCTTCATGATATGCTCAAAAGAAATGAAATAATTATATGCTATATGGCAACTGATGATATGTTCTAACCTCTTAACAAAAGGCATATAAAAAGAACTTTTACTAAACATATAACCCACATGAGTTTGAGATATGACTAAAATATAAGTGTAGGAAAATAAACTGTTGAGTATTATTTAGGAAAAACACATTGATTGTGGAAAACCGCATAACAAATAAAAATTACGATTTACTTGTAACTAGATAAATGATGCAACTTGGTAAACCCCAAAATAGTAGAAGGAAAAACTAGTGTATCGTACATTGGCTCAAGTGGCTAAGTGGGAGATGTAAGTAGTTGGTAAGCACTATCAGTCCCAATACTAACATCAACGATGAAATGAGGGAAGAAGGACTCTCTTCTCAAATTTCATGAGTTGTTTTTTCGAAAAAGATAAACTTTATTTAAAACTATTTTTTTGCTTTTGAAAAAGTCTTAGGCATCTCCTTGATGAACATGGAATGGGAAGCCCATAGAGGAAAACTCAAAAAAAGAAAAAATTCAGGTATATATACAATAAAATACAAAAAATGATAAGTGACTTTTACACACTATCTTCTTCCTAAGAAAACCCTCTGCGGGTATCCTTATCCCTCTTCTCTCTCTTTCTTTTTCTATCTCGTATAGAAGCATAAGGCTTCTCTAGCAACACTCTCCCAAAAGTACAAACGTGTAAAGAGACACAACCACAACATTATATCCTCTCCTCTACTAATATTGGAAAGATCTCTCACTATTTATTTTCTGTTCAGATGTGTCACAAATTGCACGTAGATTGGATTAAGAATAGAACGCATATCATCCAATGGTGTAAACAAACTCTAAATTGTCATCAGCAAAGAGTAAATGTCTCAAACTAGGAGCCCCTCTATACATTCTTGGCCCCACAATCTTCTGATTATCAGTTGCCATACAAATGAGATGCTTTTATAAAAAAAAACAAAATGAATAGGGAAGAGAGGGTCCCCTTGCCTCAAACCTCTCTCTGGGCAAAAGGGTGTGTCCGACAGTCCATTAATCATAACTGAGTGGATAAGCAATGCATAAGCTTTGCAATCCAAGCTTCATTAAAATTCATAATTCTCACCACTTCCTCCAACAAAATCCACTCCACCCTGTCATACATTTGCGCATATCAAGCTTAAGCATCATAAAACCATCTTTTCCACTCCTATGATTCTTCAAAAGATGAACAACTTTATAAACATTGAGAATATTATCCATAATCATCTGTTTTTTTGAAAAATCATTTAATTCCGAGATGAGTGACCTTAAAACAATTTTCAACCTACATGATAAAGCTTTACTAGTGATCTTGTAAACTATGTTGCATAAAGAAATACGGCGAAATTGTTGCATTACCGTCGGGTTCCTGACTTTTGGCACCAAAGCAGTAAAGTTATGATCAATGGGTTTAATGTTATCTCCATTATTGAGCATTCCAAGCACATTTTCAATGATATTTTCACCCACAATGTGTTAAAATTTATGGTGAAAAAGGGTTAACGCTGGGGCTTTTTTTGGAGGCTGAAGCCTAACACATACACCCACACATGCGCCCTTTGGGAGCCGAACTCCCCACCAGTAGCAACGGCACTAGAGCGCCTTGTTGTAGGCTGGGGGCTTTTCCAGGCCTCATTTTAACTATAGCATCTTTAACTTCAATCCTCGTACATGTCACAGACAGGAATCTGTGCATGTCTTCACTTTATTAAATTTACCAGAAAGAGCCTCTTTCATACCTAACAGCCTGGGGCTAGTGAATAGTTGTTTGAAGTAACTGTTAACTGCTTCTTCTAATTCTTCCTGTTCAGTCAATATGTTTCCATATTCATCAATCAGTTCCTGGTTTTACTTTTCCTATGCCTGGCATAGGCTCTGCTATGAAAGAACTTAAAATTTTTGTCTCCCGCTTCAAGCCACTCTACTCTAGAGCGTTGCTTTGGCAACAATTCCTCACGACCAAGAAATTCAGTCTGTTATTTACCTTTACGATTCAAGTTTTCATCAGACAACGGCCCATAATTCAACATATCTGGTTACTTTTGTAGACTGTTGATGCTTTTCCCAATCTTACTAAAGTAGGTAGTATTCTATTTCTATAATTCCTCAACCAGTTCATTAAATTTTGTGGGTAGTCCTTTGTTTCAAGTATTCCACAGTTGCGTTTCCCTGATAACTTTCTCGCAATTCAATCACGCATGTACATATTTTGAATCCTAAAACTTTTAGACGATTGCCACCAGTACCTTTCTATTCATACTGGTACATTTATCAGAGAAATGGGGGAGTGATCTGACTATGCAGAAATCATATGCCAAACCTATGCCTTGGGCCTCCAATCCATCCACTCTTTATTAGCTATATTCTATGAGGACCCTTTCTATTTCTTGTCAAGGTGTAATTGTGACCTTCATACCCCATGTCATGCAATTGACAATAACTCAGCCTTCATGGTTAGATGCCTGTTCGAGTTTTCAGATCCTCCGTACAACCCAATATACCTCCACTGATTCCCTGTGACTTCATCTTTGATTTTTGATTTTTAGATCAATGTAAGTCTTGCAGTATTGAGTGATTATTGATATTCACCTGCATATCTCCCCCCAACAGCCACCAAATCGACCCTTTCTACCGTCAGCAGATACCTCCAATCCCATGACAAAACGAAATTTCCTTTTGAACATATTGAACTCCTTGCCAGACAGTTTTGTCTCACTTAGGACATCAAGATCTTGTTGCTTAATCAGAAATTTCATAGCTGGAACGCCATTTCTTTTGCAATTCCAAAAGCTTCAAGGTTTTTAAAATAATGGTAGCCTAATATAAATATAGATTTGTAATCTCAGAGAAAAATAAATCATAGATCTATCCTCGTCGAGTTGCCAGAAGTCAGAGTTAACTTACGTTAAGCTATTCGTAGATATCAGCAGAAATGGATACGTTGTATGGTTTGTTAAAGACGGTAGATGATGCGTTCTCCGGCTCTTGTTATTCGCAAGGAGAGGAACTATGATCTAATTGGACCCTCGTGAAGACCCTCAATTTTATCCATTGCAGCATGAAATAATGACACTCTTGTACTATCTATATGGTGACATTTGTCATGGATTGGATGATTGAAGGAGTGAATGAGATTCAGTATGGAGATTGGTTAAGGGCATCTTCGGAGTTGAAACCACCAAAGAACGTAAAAACATACAAGACTGAAACCGCAGGACGAAGAGGATCCCCATAAACCAGACTCAATAAAGATCTAATAAGTGTTCTGAAGGGGAGAAATCATTACAGACGAACAAGACTCACTGGTGGTGAAGGAGAATCCTATGAGTATGACCCTCGGTCTGGAAGTCCCGAAAATCAGGACAAGAATCTAGAGACGAGCAAGGTCATATTAACTCTGAAAGCAATGGAGAATGTGGACAGATCAAGGAGGACATGCAAGTCCTGGAAGAAGATTTAGTACCCTGCATAGTAATGAATGAAGATGTGTGTGGAAAGGGTGCAAGATATAAAAACTGACAACATTGATCTATCGGCAAGGCTGCTCAGCAGCCCCACCAGACAAAATGAAAATCATTTTGTGGAATTGCTGGGAGCTTGGGAACCGATGGGTTCATGTTCAGTTGAAAATGGATGCCAATCTTATAGAAGTACACCGATATAGAGAACATAGGATAAGGGTAAGCGCCAAAGATACGAAAAGATCAAGAAAGAAACAAGCAGAACTACCCAACCATATAAAGGAAAAATTAAGACAACACCATGGCCACATCACATGGACACTTCCAATAGTCGCTAGACACTGGTAATTCCCCGAGTATCCAAATCACAAATGTTTTTGAACTACAAATTCTAACTAATAGTGAAGGCTAGTTTGCAAGGGACAGTTCATCGACCGTTGTTATTTTACTAGCGAATACTAATTTATGAGAATAAGCTTTTGACGATGTAGTTGGAGGCCACCTTTTGTTCCTTTTTTCTCTAAATGATCTAGTAGATCAACTACTCTGACAGACAAACGCATGCACACATGTACGCACCAACACATATATATACATTAAGGAAAATCGGATTTTGCTCACCTTGACATGCCTACTCATCATCATTACTTATTTTTTTGTAGTACGAGTGTAATTAAAAAATTAAGGGTTTTCAAAAAAAAGAACGAAGAAGGATATTGCCAACCTCTAACACAACATAATTGAGGAGTGAGTGTGATAAGAATTCCTTTTTATATTTGGAATACTTCGATAATTTTCTAAATGAACCTTGTGCTCCGCAAAAGTAAAGTAAGATCTGCATTGGTAGAGGTGCATATTTGATATTCATGTACCCTTTTTTCAATATTTCTTAAAATACCTCTATTACACATTCTCTCTCTTCTCCTTGTCTCTCGCGGATCTCGCCTTACCAATGTGCTTCTCTTCTCCCACACGACGTTCTTAATCTTTCGACCTTTGTTGATCTCGCCCTCTTGGTCTCTCTCTGAAGGTCTCTCAACTCTCTTGAACACTCTCGATTTCTATATCCACCTCTCTCTATTAATCTTGCTCTTGAGCTCTCTCAATTTCATATGGTTTCTAGGTAAAATTGACTTCTCCAACAATTTCTTGAACTCTATCAGGGTGGACGTCTCAGGTGACTAAGGAAGCTATCCATGATGAAGAGGCATGCCTAGTGCATGATATTTTCGGAAGAAAGATACACCCAAGATGCATTTTTGTTTTGAGAGTGCTGTAACTAAGGCACATATTTCTTCAAGAAATAGCACCACTAAGATGTTTCACTCCTAAAAAGGTGACAAGGCTGAACCATGTAAGTGTAAGAGGTCATGCGGTTGAGGTGCATCACTCTTTTAGGGTTCACCCTCTTGATCATTTCCTGGCCAATATATATATATATATAGAGAGAGAGAGGGTAACAAATTTAAATTTTAATCATTTAGTCCATTTGAATAGATGTTTTAGATTTGGTACACTAGTGCTTTGATGACGCATGGTGCATCAAATGCCGATTCCTTATATATGCATGCGTATATGTATGTATTACATATGTATGCTTGCAATTGTTTAGTTTATCCTTTCTTATCCATTGTTAAAAAACTTTTTAATGTATATTGCAGGATGTTAAAAAGCTCAGTTGAAGGCGTTTACAATGTTGGAGTACATTTTGGATATATTATGAATGACAAAAGTGCTCAACATAGTGTAACTTCTATATTTGTGATGAACAATAATGTTGAATTTGATTGTAGTGGCCCAAATGCATTTTTATTGATTGGGTGATAGACTTGACAATATATTTATTGAATGTGAGGGTGATGAACTTGATTATTTGATTGAGTATGCAACAAATGTAGTATTTGTGGTTGACTTGATTCAATACCCAATAGATATCAGACAATATAGTTATCATCATTCTTCATTTGGAAAAGAAAAAATGTAACAAGTAAAGTATGGCTTCAGTGTGAAAGAAGCTGAATACAATTGCAATAAAAAGTTTATGTTGAAAGTAGTTGATCGGTCGAGAAAATGTACAATATCATCTTTCTGTATAGGAGAGAGTAGAACCGATGATGGTTCATGGAGGTGGAACGTAGTTAATAGGACCCATAACCAATCTCTAAGTTTGTATCTTGAGGAGCATGCTTTTATGCTTTTATAGATAGATTGAGTGATTCTCAGTATACTATAATAAAAAATAAATAAAACCATTATAAGTCAATTGTTGTAGTTGACGCATCTTGATAAATTGAATGGTAGCAAGGCACACTTACAATGTTAGATGAAAATTATGAAAAGAAGCAATGGATAGTTAAATCGTTCTATAACAATTATTGTATGAAATAGACTATAACCGATACTACATATGGCATCAAAAGATACCAGCTATGGACATTGTAAACGATATTATATGTGTATCCTCTTTTAGTTCAATTACCATATGCATTTCTAAAGAGTTTGATTGTACATGTAAGATATTTTCTCTCATTACTAGGCACAACAACCAACCTATATATTTTTATGTTATTTTTCCTTTCTTCACAATTGCCCTCGTTAAGCCAGTTTTGGAAATAATAAAGGTTAGCAGTCTAACTGTGTGTGTGAGAGAGAGAATGTTTATTCTATTTTACAAATTAAATAATTTGTAAAAAGGCTGCATTTGCATAAAAAGGAACTAAATACTTATTCTATTTAATACAAAGCAAACCTAATCTCACAATTTGAGATCCATGCTTTTGGATGGTCCTTTCATAGAAAACCAGGAGGCCTGTACACTGCAATAATTAGGGGAGAGAGAGAGAAACTGAAGCCCAGTGTTTGGATGGAATAGGAATCCGAGGTAAAACACTACTGGAATTAGAATTCCTCTGTCCTCTTCACGAATCGACCCTGCATGAAAATTATGTCGTGTGAACATTCCCATTAGAGTTGTAACTCGCAACATAATCAAAAGATGAAACGAAGGCCATAGACGTAAGAATGAAGAAACATGGAAGAAATAAAGGTGAGAATTTACCTTCATCCGGGGTCGTTTTTCCGCGTTAATTTTACGGACTTCGTATCTGATTCTTTTGGAGAAAAGTCTGCTCTGCCTCTTCTCTTTGTACCGCAACACGCGCGCCTCCCTTGTGCCTAATGTCCCTTCAACATCCCCCTCTCCTCTGCTCTCAGGCACCCTCCATGATGCAGAGTTTCTTCCCCCATAAAGCATTTCCATCGCTGGCTGCATTGCCGCACTCAGTTGAGAACAATAAATCGGTGATAATTGATACGGTATATATATAAGATGGAGAAAGTACATTGGTACAAAATATATGTAAAATGGGAAAAAGAAGAGGAATACCCAATCATGAAAGTTAATTATTTAAATTACATCATAACTGCATCAAAGTTCTGCAGGAAGACAGGCATCATGTAGCCAACGCCTAAGCATAGGCACTTTCGCACTTGCCCTGAGACAAGGCCCCCGTTTTGGAGGTATATCCTACCAGGATGCAACTAAATGAGCTTGCGGCGCCTATAGCTTGTAATGTGTGTGTGTGTGTGAGAGAGAGAGAGAAGTGACTGGCCTTAAGTCGAACTTATTCTTGAAGGGTGTACTCACGTCCTCGTTTAAGAGTGGACCCGATCACCTAACAAGAACGATTGGCTCTTACATCACTCATTAACAAAAAACCTAACTGTTCCGACGCATTAAGTTCTCTCGGGGTCTCTATCTGTCGACGTATGTATAGCTGCATACCTCAAGCTTTTTCTCCTTTTGGAGAGTCAAAAGTAATACAAGCTAAAGGAACTTTCTCTAACAAACAACTTAAAACATTTTTAGATGATCTAAAGGTGCTAGCCTGCAAAACATGTTTGCCATTGTTACCAAAAAGGTCGCTTTTGTAATAATTCACTGCACTGTGTGAAGATATAGTTGCAGGCTTGCAGCACACGAGTGATCAGTTTTTTGGGGCTTTGAAACTCCCTTCTCATTCCAGCTTCAGCTTGAGATCGGCAACGTACGATATCTTATACCAAATATAAACCAATCAAAAGTTCTAAATCTGTGATAAACATACTGAATGACTCTACTTTAAAAGACGATCTAGGTCTGGTGTTGGTTTGATGTGCTGACAAATCAATCACTTTTTGATGGACAAAATTTAAACGGTCGCCTAAGAGATACATCATCCTTTGAAAGATTAATTACTAGAGAGAGGGAGAGAGAGAGATCACGTTGGTGTTCAGCTGAGCGGGATCATCCTGCTGAGGAACTGTCTGGGGTGAGTCTCCATCCAAAATATACAGCGATCCTTTATCTGACCAAGCATTCAATATCTCCTCATAGTCAAGCTTCAGTGACAGCCCCCCGCTGCTCACCTCTTCCTGATCCTTCTTCCCGCCCCCGCCGCCGCCGCCGCCGTAGTAAGAATAATTCTCCGATGACCATGAGTATCCCGTACTACTCCGGTGATGACCCTCGTCTTCCGTTACCACCACCATCCTGTTGGGGCAGAAAACCCACACAGCCGACTCAGGCCTGTCGCAGCCCCGTTGCCGAAGCGCCGTTGCGGCGAGGTCTCCAGAGATGTCGTCGGAGTAGACATCTGCAAAGGCCGTCTGCGAAGAAGGGATATCTTCGGACGAGCTTTCACCGAGGAGGCCCGTCATGGAGGTGCCAGCATCGTCCTGAGGGTCGAGGAACCAGGAGACATCGTCGCCGGCCATGTCCTTGTCATCAGGCTCCCTGGAGAGGTGGCAGACGAGGTTCTCCGGGTGAAGAGGGAAGAGGTTGAGCTCCTCGCTATCTGCAGGTAGTTTCGGCGTCATCACTGCTTACTGCGAAACTCAATTACGCTGCTGTTGTTTTTGCTATCTTCTTCTTGCTTGCTTTCTTTGGGAAAATGAGAAGGAATGGCAAGCAGGTGAGGTCAAGGTGGGTTGTGAAGTTGAGCTTCTCTTTCTTTCTCCCTTTTTTCTATATTAATCTTTACCTTTATATTTCGTTAATTTACTTTATGCCATCTATTTGTACTTTTTTTTTTCAATAGCTGGTTTTGATTTTCTCCTGGTAATTAGGGTTGGACAAAACCACTTACCATTGAGAGTGAACCCTAACCTAATGTCAACTATGCCTCTCGTGAACTTCCCTTGATATGGCTGATCTTAGGATAAAAAGAGTTGAAGTCATCAAGTCTTTGAGAAGATTTTGTATGTCCAGACTGATTTAGAGTCGAACTAATCAAGCAATGAGATGAACGTCTTTGGGTTTTCATCGACTAATTTAGAAATCACAAGTTGAATGAGCAAAATAAAACGTGTTAAACTTTGATAACTACTAGTTCATTATCACCATATAAGTAGGCTTTTCCCCTTCTCTTGGTAAAGTCCGATACTCCATTGTTCCTTATATCATGTCTCTACTTTTGTTATGTTTGAGATGAACTTGTCGATATAATTCTTGATGAAATGGTTACGGTTGAGTTGCATAAGATCTTTACATGCTAAATAGCGAGGTTCTTCATAAGAAAATCTTTATTTTGTTGTTTTTTTGTCTACACCATTTATCTCTTTAATCCAATGATCTATAGATGATCTAGAAAGTCTAGCAACTCTCATTTTCTCTCTCTCCAAGAAAACAAGCCACTCCATTGGTGGCGAAACCCAGAATGCAGCAACTTATTATACACTTGCAGCAACCAGAGCTTGACTATCAGAAAATTACATGATCACTATAAATTGATCCTAACATGTTCATTATCGGCTCGTATAGTTGAGAGCGAGCTAACTCATCGTCGTCTGTTTTATGCTATCTGAGTTGTAGGGAAAGCTCTTGACATGCTACCGACAGTGCCCGATGGAACCAAAGGGTAATGAATGACGTTTATGTAATTATTGCATTGACAGGACCGAATAGTTAGCTATTTTCTGCGCCTGACTTAATAGTTTTTACAATTATAATAATCACAGAAAAGCGCAACTGAGTGGGACTCATGTTATCGTCATCTTCGGCGTACACGTGGAAGACTATCATTGGTAGCTGTAATGCTATCCAGATTTCCTTGCACTCGGGTGTGCTGACGTGAGAGATTTTTATTGGCTCGGCTTTGCGAGGGCGACTCGCTCAGGCTCAGGTAGCATCCAAGCGGTTCCAACTCAAATTGGATATAATTATGCTCTATAGGTGCAATAGAATTAGCTCCTTATTCAATATTTTAAAATAGTAAAAATTACTATCTATGTGATTTATCATATAATCAAATATTAGATTGATTTCTTAAATAAATTTTCATTTGAGTTGTTACAATGAAAAATATTAGGAAGGCATGCTTGGGTTCTTGAGCATGTTTCGCTTGGAACCATGAACAAACTAGTTTCGTTCCGTTTTAGTTTTCGTACTTAACAGATTAGGAAAGGAAAGAAGGGTGAGAAATAGATAAAGAAAGTTTATAAAATTATTAAAACACAAAAAGAATGTGATCTTAGACATAATTACTGTTATTGTCCATGAGAATCCAACACGAGCACATTCCCAAATATCTTTGTTCATGTCCAACCAAAGTAACATGCAAAAAAAAATTGCCTTGTTCAGTTGAAGAACAAAAGTGACACAGCATGAACACCACTTAGATGCAGAATTGCCCTCCCCAACCCCGGCCGGCCGGACGAGCCGAGCCGGCGCCAACACGAGTGTGCCGGCGCGCGGCATTATTGAAAGAGGGCAAGGTGTGGCACGAGGTTTTGGAAAAAGTGCAAAAAGTGAGGCAAAAGGACATAGGCTGGTGGGTCCCACCGCAAGGGCTTTTTCAAATGGGCACGAGAGATATTAAGTGGTGTGGCCCATCCACGTGTCATCGATGTTACCTGTCAAACCTAAGCGTCATCCATGATACCTTGCCTCGCTGTTGCTAACCGAACAAGTTACTGCCATCTCTCTCTCTCTCTTATATATATATATGGTTCGAAATTAACCAAATTAGCCGTTAAAAATTGATAACCGGAACCAGAAGCCCTATGGATCGATTAAAGTTTGTATTTTTTAAAAAGTGATCCGAAATCGAAATCGGTGATTCCAAACCTCTTAAATAAATTTTCTCAAATACCTTTAAATATATATATATATATATATATATATATATATATATGTATGTAGTCTTGTCTCGACACAACAAGCTTTGTACCATCAAACTTCTATCATATCACGTGCATTTTATCTCAAATAGCTTTGTATTTTACAAATAAAGCTTTAAAGTTTGTTTCTATTTGCCAACACCACAACCTAATGTTCCAACAACAAAAAAGTCTTTCCTACCAATTGGGTTGTTGGGAGTTAGTGTTGTTTTTTGGAGACATGAGTGAAAATGCCAAAGTGGGATTGGATCCGGGTTATATATATATATACATATATATATATATATACATATATACATATATATATATACATACATACATATATATATATATATATACATACATATATATATACACACATATATGTGTGTTTCTTAATATATACATACTTGTTTGCACGTATATATATATATATATATACACACATATATGTGTGTTTCTTAATATATACATACTTGTTTGCACGTATATGTGTGTTTCTTAATATATACATACTTGTTTGCACGTTACACATACATATCTGGGTACTCAGAAAAATTGTTCTATTCAACAATCGTATTGGATCACAACGATCCAATAGCTTTTTCATAAGGTTGATATTATAGATTGAACACATCCTCAAGTTTCTCAGTTTACACAATCAAGAAAAATAGTATATATATACATATATGCCATATATATATATATACTTTTGTATTATCCTTTGTCTTTCCTTATTTGTGAGTTTTTATAATACATATGTGGTGTCTTTGTTTGTGCCATGTTTTGGAGTAGGAGTCACAATTATGGTACTGTAAGGCCACCTCTTTTACTATACATATACCTCAATTTTCGTAAATACTCAAAATACCCCACAATATTTACTCTCTTCTTCATGATAAATTCCGGTAATTTGACACTCTTCTTTTGGTGATCAATTTTCTTCTAATTTTAGTCTGTTGAGAAGTGATATAAGCTTATTTTAAATTAACTATCACCAGTTACTTACTTAGAAACCTAGTTGGAATCAAACGAACTATGAAAAAATAAAAATAAAAAAAATCAAGAAAATCATCAATCCAATTGATTTTTCTTGATTTTCAAAGGGCTTTTAGTGAGATCATTGTATCTTTGTTGGTTTCCCTGATTTCTTTTGTTTTTTCAATGTTTAATGATTATTTACGAGTTTGGATAAAATTCAATGGGTCATCGGAATTTTGTATTGAAGCGTGGTACATGAGTGTCTCTCTTTAAGTGAGTGTTGTGTTTGTTCCGCATCTCCTTTAACTGATACCGATATCTTTTGTCTTATCCTAATATCCATGTATTTATTATAAAATAGTAAACAACTTGAATGAAAATACTTATGATGAAAGAAAAATGATGACTAATCAAAATATTTATCATACAATGACTAAGGAGAGTGAAAATTATTGTGGCGGGTAAGCAGATGAGGTTGAAGATAAATTTGTTGATTGCGAGTGTGATGAGCTTAACTATTCACTTGTGTTTATAACGGACAATGTGTTTGAGAGTCATAATAAACTTATTAAGTATGTGAGACTAATTGGGAGGAAGTATAACATTGTTACAATTATTAGTTATTCGAAGAGCAAAGACATAATAAGCAATGTATGGTTTAGTTTAGAATTGAAGAGTAGCAAATATAGGTCCAATAAAAATATAGATATTGAAAATATTAGGTAGACGATCACAAAGAAGTTAGGCAACACATTTTTGTTGAGAGGAGAGGATGCAGTAGATAGTTATTAGAGGTTATGTGTAGTGAATGAGACACATAACCATCCTATAAGCTTCTATCTTGAAGGACATGCTTTTATAGGGAGATTGAGTAGCTATAAGTAAAGTGTAACAAAAGACCTTAAATAAAGTTATTACAAATCGAAACACATTTTCACGTATTTGGAGCCAGTGGACACGGAAAATGTAAGTATGACAAGACATATTTACAATGCAAGGATGAAAATTAGAAAGAAAGATAAGGGTTCTCGAAATGTTACAAAAACTACTACATGATCTAGACATTAAGCATTATCATACATGACATCATAGAATACTTAATACAAATACTGCCAATGATATTGTATTTGCACATCCTCATTCTGTGCATCTACTTTATATATTTCAATGAGTATTTGGAATTTGATAGCACATATAAGAAAAACATGCAAGTGCTTTTATGTAGTAATATTTACCTTATATTATAATCTTTAATGATTATATATATATATATATATATATATATATATATATACTTATTTATATGTTGTAGATATAAAATGCCTTTCTTGAGGTTGCCGAGTTCACGTTAACCTCAGAAAAACTACTATGTAGCCTTCACTTTTATGAGTGTAGAAAAAGAAGACAATTATGTTTGTATGTGAGGTATATAAGAGAGTTATGTACACTAAACAAAATTTATGTGTTATCTATAGTAATAGTGATATGGCTTTGGTGAATATCATTCAATTAATTTTTATAGATGCAACGTACCTTTTGTATAAATGTCTTATAGTTAAAAATATTGAAGCATTTATTATAAAGTTAAAAATGAATAAAGAGACAACGAGTGCTTTATGGTATAAGTTGGAGGATGGTCTTCCACTCATTAGATGAGAGAAATTATAAGAAATGAAGTAATGGAATTGAAGTCTAAAAAATTTCAAGCTCTACTCTCCTAATTAAAGAGTAGTGGTTGGACCATATAATAAGAGAATTGTTTCAATATAAACAGATATGGTGATTCATTATGGTATACATATGATTAATAGGTATGTGATTTTAGTTTTCAATGCATTTATAAATTCTATTATTCTTAAAATATATAATAATTTTATATTCATATTTGTCAAGGTAGAAGGTACATACAAAAGGTTGAAAGGGTTCATTGGTAACTCAAATAACAGATTTGATATAATATATTCGTTGATAGAGTTACAGATTACAAAATTAAAGAAGTCATTTGAGTAATTAAGAACTTTAACCATGAATTACATTCACATGACATAAAATTTTATTACGAACCTTTATAGAAGAGTATCACAACATGCTCTTTGACCTTATTATAAAAGAGTACAATCATGTGAAAATGGTATAAGAACATGTCATAATTTATGACATTCACATGATCACCCAAACTTGTATACATTAAAATCGAATGCATGTGTGATATTGTGATAACTTTATACATTACAATTAAAGCATTTTGTAAAACTATATAATTGTTAGTCAATTAGCATTATCTAAAATAGCACATAAGAATATATAACATACAAGGTTGTGTTTAATTAAAGATTAAGAAGTCAATCTCCTAACAAAATACTTGTTCTATTGTCATTAAATCTAATTGCTTATGATATTGAGTAAGCTGATCCACAAGAGATTGCATGTGATACACACTTCCCATTCATCGGCATACTTATGATTTATCATCTAACTATTCTCATCATATGCTAATTCTTAAAGTTGAGAAATACTCATAAATTCATACTAACAATTAAAACGTATAGTAAGTTAAAGTGAAATATTATAAATTGAAAGATACATGAAACAAGTAATAATAATACATATTTTTACCTTAAGTAAAGAAGTATGTATATTAAGTTGTTTTGCTTCTACCTAGGATGTCTTCCCTAGTTTATGTACGACTATATTAATATAGTTGTACCCATACGTAATTGTCAACCCTCAAAACATCATGCACAAGTAGATTAACGAGTTTATTGGTATCATATCTCTATAGTTATCTTAATATAATGTACATCCTAACTGATACAAAAATAATAGGGTCTTATTTTTGTTACTTACTCTCCTTATCGAAGAATTAGTTCGGATCACCTCAAACTTAATTGCCTCAGACTTAATTTCACATACGACTTCATCAATGCTCATTCTCAATATATCACTAAAGATATCTTTATTGCTTTTAATCATCATCTTGTGTGATAAGACAAGTTGACCCTCTATTGAAAGACCAAGTATCTCGTAGATATTAAGTCATTTCACCCCATGGCATATAGAAGTTATTTATATCTAATTACCAATTCTCAATAAAAGCAATTAGTAATGCATGATTTGTCACTTCGTATAACAAATTAGCCTACTCTTATCTACAATCTCAACTAGCTAGGCTCTGCCAACAATGTAGCGTGTGTGAGTTGTTACCACTTTACCTATTGTCTCCAAATATATATTTATATAGTCAATTAGAATAGAGAGTATTGATATCGAATATGAAATTATACTAAAATTAGAATTTATTTGTTCCTCCCAATCTTATCCGCAATCTGACCTTCAAAGCACGTAAGTAATACTGGCATGTCATGGGATCCCTCGTCCTGACTATCTACAATATTCATTTCAGTATCTAAGGTTGATGTATCATCCTTATAATACAAAGGGTCGACTTCTTCTCCTCGTTTCTGGTTATGAGAATGTCATATATACGACACGATGTTACATCTTCTAGATAAAGTAGTGACAATATGCCTTTGTACTCATACCCCATGAGCCATATCTATATACCAAAAAAATTTATGAGGTACTGGTGTATCAGTAAATAATCATGAGACACACTCTAGGTGTGTCTCTCTCATTAGGGAGACGCACATGATGCACATCTTCATCACATTTTCTGTCGAAAAAACAGTAGTTTTTCAACAACAAATCAAGTGAAAATGCATGAAAATGACTTAAAAATGAAAAACAACACCAAATCAACAACATACTTCGATAAATCGACTAATCTCTATTTGAATCGGTCAAAGAAATCTTATTTGTCTTTTCCCCCTCTTTTTCTTATTTGTTTTCTCAAATCTCAAGTTTTGATCATTTTCAACATATTTTTGATTTTTTTAAAAAAAATGGATGTAGATCAATAGGTGATTGTAATGAGTTAATTAATGAAGAGTATAATGAAGAACTATGAGAAATGAGAGCCAAAACCTATTTCACGTAGCAGGAAAGAGAATCAGCCGTTTTTTGACTGAAGAGTATTTTGATAATTATAGAAAATAAGCTGGGATATTTTGAGAAAAGTGATAAAATAGAGGCGTGTGTATGGTAAAAAGGATGTGTGCGTATCAATCCTGATCAGAAACACATTTATTTTTAAAGTTTCATCAACTTTAACAAACCGTAGGATTTGATCTGTAAGATCATAAACATCGATGCCTCACTTCATCAAGAACTACCAGGAAAATCTCCATGAGGAATGACCTCAAACTTAACATTCAACCATCAAATTTAATATAGCAGGTTATTGATGATATCTAGTAGTTCTTTTTTTTTCTTCATTTTGGTACTTGATTGATATAAATCAACCGTATACCTTAGTAAGATTATAACCGAACTACCTCTGAACAGTTAATATGTAGAAGTAAATGGTGTAGATTTCGTTAAAGTTCGTCTTGTCCCACGGACCAAAAGCAGGTTGAACCTTTTCAGATATCGACCTGAAAGCAATACAAGTTGCAATCAATGTGACGAAAATTTTAAATGATAAAATTGACTGCACTTCTGAAAATTCGGTGTTTTAAAGACAAAACGTCGGCTCTGAAACGATTGTAAGTTTTGGAAAAATGCCTTTTAAGAATAAATGCGTATATCTTTAGTTAGAAAATTCAAAGCAATAGAAGGAGCTAATGTATATAACTTGGATCAGTCACCACGATCCTCGAAAGGAAAAGTAGAGAAGAAAGGAAAAGAGAAATGCAAGAACAGAAAAGGAATTGGCAATCTTGGATAACACAAGGAAACAGAACACAAACAGGACCTGAAAAATCAGTTTGACCTGTTTCACCATGGGCGTGAGGTTACATGACACAAACACACAATTACCACAGGTACCTCTGGTAGGGTTTGGTAATCAAAACAAGACCTGCTAACAACCCGATTTTGATTATGTTCTCGGTATTTGCCCATGAACCTGAATCCATTTTTTGAAGTCCTAGGAGAAGTCCATAACAGATTCATTGTTTATGCACAATTACCATTTCATTCGTGATTCGGGTTGGATTCATATTGGATTTGGTTGACCAAATCAACAGATGTATGCAATCGAAATATGTAAGAATCGCCCCATTGACTATCCTTTACTTTTGAGTGGTATGAGCTTAATAAAGTTGTCCATATTTTTTAAACATCATTTGTAAGTTTTTAAATAATACTCGTTCTCTTAAAAAGTAGATGATGAGCACATGCTAGAGGTTGGAGGATTTGAAGCCCATTTGCACCAGAATGGCTTACATGTATCTGCACAGAAAATTGTGCTTTATCTTAATCTGGGGGACGATGGATGTTTCAAGTGGCTGAAGTATCGGCGACCAAAAGAATTGGGACAGGTTAGAAGAGGCTTTGTCACTTCAAGCTGAGTTTATGGATATGAAGGCTTGAACTAATGGACATGCTCATGCTTATGTTGTAGAGGCAAGACTTGACTATCGAAGGGATTCTTGAGCCACTTAGTTGTTACAGAAGGGACTTTGATTTGTAGGTATCAGGTTCTGCGGTACCGGTTAAAATTCAAGGACTGTGGTTGAAATTGTTATCGTTGAGTCACAAGGGAGAAAAGGATGCTTAATGCATGGAATAAAAAGTGGTCAGAGGAAAGTGGAATCAAAATGGATTAAAACACCTGAGATAGCTGAATAAAGCAAGGTTGTAGGTGTCGATACAGAGGCAGGATTAAATCTGCCTCCATGGATCTCCATTTCGGTTTCTTTTCTTCACCTATTTTCAGTTTTCGCGTATCGAAGGGACCTTGATTTGTATCAGCTTCTGCGGTACCAAGGACTAAAGACTTCAAATGGCTGTGGTTAAAATTCGGGCTTCTATTTTCTTTTTCATTCTCTCCAGCTGGAAGAACCAACCAACATGCGTTTCTTCCTCGTCTCTTTGTTTCCTTGATGATGTTGATTTTCCATAGGTATTAGATTCTTCTCTGGCATTTGATCCCTATTCCTTAGTTGGAACATATACTTGTCACCCTTTTCTAAGCTGGACTATCCCCGTTAGTTTAATTTTGTTCAGACATACTAGTGGGAAGATGACGACGACCAGCAGTGTTTTCAGCAAATTGGGGTTTCAAAAGTCCTGTTCCTAGGTTACCCCCTCCTGTCTCACTCACACACACGCACGCAAGCTATGCTATTCACATTCATTATGTATGCAGGCATGTAGAATGGGAGAAGATATTTTGTTTTAAACTTTGTCAAGCAATAACCGCTAATGAATTATGAAAATTGAAAGGCCAGATTCGCAATTGTGGCCTGAGTGAGTGCTAATGCTGCCCTGCCATACACGATCAAAGTTGCAAGAAAACCAGAAAACAAAGTCTCATGAAAGATCCTTGTGAATAAACAATTCACAAGAGAAGCCTTCTTCAACATAAAGCAGCGCGAATTTTCACTGTTCCTCGTCCCACTCATCGTTCTTGTACGAGACAAGCGTGTCAACCTTATGGATCTGCAATGCAATCCAACACTATTAAGCAAGTAAAGAATAAAGAAAACTAGAACAAATTAAATGCAGCTCGAAAGATGAATCTTGAATTCAATTTCTTGAATTGAATCGTTCAGTCCGCACACTGGATTCTATATTGCTGAACAAATTAAATCCAACACTTTTGATTCACCTTGGTATCAAAAGAGTGAAGCTTCACCATCTGAGGATTCTTGATCAGTTTAGCATCACTTTCCATCCAAGTGACTGGCACCGTCAGATCCTTATCAGTGTACGCCAATACATCAAACACACCTGCGCCACCCCCGCAGACTGTTGATTTCCAAGCATCAAGAAATACAAGAAGAGAAGAGTGGCAACGTCATTTTGAAAGGGAAAATGCTTACAGGGCTCATCAAGACACGGCAAATATGTAATGCTAGATGCTATCTGCCTCATAATCGCTTGAATTTCCCTCATGATTTCTTTATCACTCTTGGCTCTAGAAACACTGCAACATGCCATAGCAAAATTATAGACCAGTGGAATGAATCCACCCTAGAAAAAGGACCCCCATAGGAAATTATTCCAAACGGGCCAAAAAGGATCGGACTTGCACAAAATTACCCCTTCTCAACTACTTCACCGTCTGTTACTATATTGAAGTTCCATCTTTCTAACACTTCGGATGATGCCTTGCTCATGATAACTAGGACCACTCTCTGGAGCTTTCCAGTTTCAAGCCATTCTATGATACATCCCAAAGATGACTAGTCAGTAATGAAGAAAAAGGTCTACCACTGTCAGTATATCAAAATTCACAAACGAAAAACGGTCCTGTCTTTGGTATCATGAAAATTCAAAGATACTCGAGAGTGAAAGGAATCGATTCTTTCATTTGTGTACATCAAAAAGATAGTCAAGAATTAAAAGAAGAGATTTTTCCGTAGTTGTACATCAGAAAAATGCTCTAGAATGAATTCCGTTTTACTGACGAAATCTTTTTGTAAACGAGGAAATTAGAATCTTATTTACCAATAGTTGAGTTGTTATATGATAAAGAAGTCTTCTTGGAAAAGAAGAAACTAGAATCTTATTACCAGAGAGTTGAGTTGTTATGTTGGTGATAAAAGTCTTGACGCCCTCATCTTGAGTCAATAGCATGGGCAGCCCGTATTTCTTCACCTTAACGAAGCTTTCTTCCGAGTAAACTCCCCTGTTGTAAAGAATACTGCAAATCCCATCTTCAAGATTCAACATCCATTTCTCTTTAAAAACTTATCCACCTCCCAAATAAGGAAAGAACGAATCATACCTGTTGGCGGCATAGGCTGATTCAAGCAAAAGAAACAGAAAAACCAAAATTCTATTTGAGAAACATGTGACTGGTATTCTAAGAAGGACTGAAAAGAGAGAAAAGAAGAGAAGAATCGATCGGAATAGCGTAGCAGATAACATACCAAAGAACTCGCTGACTATAGCAGCGGAGCCTCTCAACGTGATGACATCCTTCGAAATCGTCTTTGAAGCCATCTTCTTCCTTGATGGTAATCGCTCGCTGATTGTTCTTTGTTTGAAGGAGATGGACCGATCAAAGAGATGAGAGAGAGAGAGGGAGAGAGTTTGTTGGGTAGGGTTGAAAGAAAAGGGGAGGGGAGAGGACACTTGTAACGGCTAATTTTTTTGGTCGATTTGAAAAGGTTAGTCGGTGCTCTCTCAACGGTTAGAATGTGGGGGAATGGGGCAAATTCCCAAATTTTCAGTACCCACATAGAAGAGTGGAAATGACGGACCAATGAATGATGATAATCAGGGAGGGACACAGGTTCGGTTCTACCCTTATTTTGTAGGTAACGCCCTCTCTTTCTCTTCACCATATTGTAAATCCAAAATCTGAAACCCAAGTTGCCTTCCACACTAAGTGGGTTCCTGTCACCTGCCCTCAGCCCGCTGACTGGCCACCGCGCTAGACCTCAGTGACTCCTCCGTCGGGTTACCGGCCTGACTGCAGCCTATCTTGTGCTGTCCCTTATCCGCTCCACCTACCCCCGACCAGAGTCCTCAGCCCGCTGACTGGCCATCGCGCTAGACCTCAGTGACTCCTCCGTCGAGTTATCGGCCTGACTGCTGCTTATCTTGTGCTGTCCCTTATCCGCTCCATCTACCCCTGTCCAACCTCTGGTCGGGGAGGTTCATTCATATATATCCCCTCACGATGAAGAAGATTGGGAGGAAGAAGATTAGGAAGATTCTATTTCGGCATTCCACCAGACACAAATGATGGTGGAATGACCTTACAAAGCATGAAAAGAGGTCTATGTACACCAAAACTATACCTAGTGCAGCACCCATCACAGTATGCTTATTACATGAATTCAAACTAAACACAAAATGCAGAACATAAACCTCCATCTAAAATAAAGGAAATTATGCACCTCCCGCACCCAACATGGTGCGCACTTAAACCTGGAACATGGTGTGGCACGTGCGGGTCAAGCCCCTGGAACCGGTGGGGTGACAGTTCCCTTATATGGGTTCTTAGTCGCGGTTGCCGCAAATAATCCAGCCATGAGTTAGAATTTTAACATGCTTTTGTTGTTGAGGATCAACTTCAGAGCGTCGTAAACCAACCTCTTTTGTACAAAGAGCACTTTGCTCACCTAGATAGGGGTTGGTTCACAAGTAACGGGACATGAGTTCAATACCGGGGATGTGCACAGGCTTCGGCCTTCCCATTGTACTAAAAGGAAAAGACCAACCTGCTTAAGTGGTTTTGAAAATGCAAAATTTGAGTAGCTCGAATACTTTAGTACTTATAGTTGTGCTCCTTATTTTCCAAGAATATACTGTTAGATGTTTTTATTTTTCTTTAGGATATTATTTGAAGTTGAATTTTACCATATAAGAATGTTGAATCCATCCATGCAGTTGGATTCGATTAAACGGCGTGCAACATCATGAATAGAAGCGATATATAATTAGACATGGCCGGCTCGAAACCGGCCCGGCAGCTCAAATTGGAATTGAAATACTCATGGAATCAGGAACCTCTCGATTTAGTTAAAGTTCATGGTTTTTGAAACCGACCCAGAACCAGAACCAACGATTCTAGATGATGCTATGCTTTAAATAATTTTTCTAATATCTCTGGTCACAAATAGATTGTTCTCTCAATGATGGGGCACTCCCCACCGTGGTAGGTGGTAGAGAGTTTGAGTCCCAGATCATGCCCTTATATTATTGCTCTTGTATTTTGAAAAACGCCCTTGTACTTGAAGAAAGAAAGCTTTAAATATTTTCTCTATCAAAAGCTCAATCAGATCCTACCAGTACAAAAATGAGCATAGACAATATGCATAAGAAGAGAGAACAATTTACCTTAAAAAAAATATAAAAGAAAAGACCAGTTACCCTATATTTTCGAAGATGGTTTGAAACAACCGAACTAGGAATTAGAGTATTGTTATGTGTTTGGTCATGTGCCGGCCAAAGTGTCTTGTGTTTTAGAAGTACCCGAAAATCTTGTGACATGCGAGGATGGACGATTAAGCCATGGGAACTTTCAATTAACCAACACGAACACTACCAAAGAAGTCCTTGCTTGTGTTTAGGTTGGCCTGTTTTTGACACCATAACAAAACCCAAAACACAGAATCTCCCGCAATATAACACCCATTATGAAAACTTGATCCAACAGGACCCAAATGTCCACGAACTGCAATAAAAAAAAAGTTCGGGTCCACATAGAAACACGACAAGAACAAAACTGGCATCAGTAGCTTCAATGGAAATGAAGCTGGCCATGACGTGGGTCCCTGCCGTTCCCCTGAAAATGAAGAAGGGGGACCATCAGAACCAACTTATGGAATCCATGGAGCATATTCCTTTCCATTTGTGCCTTTCAACTACGGTCGCAAATCCACAACGCACTTCAATGCAATGTCGTAAATATCCTTTTAGACCCATATGACACAAGATACCGATACACCTGAATCATATCATATTGTATAATTTCAAATTATCTTTTTAAACATTCATAAGAAACATAAAATATATCACACCAAATCATATCTATATATCACCTTCAAGTTTCATTTTAAAACTTAAGATTAATAATTATTAATGAATGTAGAATACATATAGAATCTTTCCATATAAAGGTATTAGTATTGTAGAGAAAAAAAGAATAAACATGCAACACAGCCAAGAAACTGAGCTAAAAAGGGTTTTCAAATACACCCAAGTATTGGTTTAAAGAAACACGATTTTGAAACTTCTACCAAATTATTTCGATGAAAGGTATATCATATGACATGATGTTCTGATTATACGACACACCTCAATGTAATGCAACAAATAAGATACCAATATAAGTGTCGTGCATATCAATACAATACAATTTTCATTGTTTGAATACATTGACATCGACATGCCAACAGTAAACCTATATTACCATTCACATATGAGTAAAAACCCAAAGTAACATTCTGACAAACGCCAGCGACGTCATAGAAAGATCTGGGAGCTCTGGCGATAGTCAGACCAGCCAGAGATCCGACGCAATTTGAGCAAGCCACCGGACAGAGCTCTTTCAAATGTGGATGAAGCATAAAGGTTAATCGAGATTTTAATTCCACTTTGTACAATCGAGAAGAACATGAAATTAAAAACGGCAAAAGGTTAAAAACAGGGGGTCGCCAGCTTTTGCTTCATGTAGGCGGCAAAGGGGAACGAACCAGTGAGTTCCGTTCGCTTGGGTAACACAAGCTCGTTCCTGCTTACACCCCTTATGCCAGACGAAAGGTCCCTCCCGGTGTGCAAACCGACTATAAGTTGACATTACAGAAACTTGATCCACTACAAATACTTAACAGTGTCATTTCAGTACATGCATACACCGAAACCGCAAACAGGAGAGAGAGAGAGAGAGGGAGAGAGAGGGGCATCATATCCTGGGTAAAAAGTTCACTCAGATAATTTATTACGCTAATAAGCAAAAGGTCCAACAGAAACCAGAAACTAAACCATATTTGCCTCACCTAGCAGAACATATGGTTCAAAAAACACCCCCGCCCACAAACCATCATTCCCCAAGCACATGACAGGGGAAGAAAACTAAACAAAAGAAAGAAAAATTAGGCACACAGAGACACTCGTCACATTCGTTTTCCGCACGCAGAGACGCTCTTTAGTGGCTGACTTTGTGAATGTGCCTAATCAAATCAATGACACGAGAGCTGCAATTGATTACAAATACAACAGAAGGGTTATTATCGACACTTTTGATAGGATTCAGAATGAAGTCAGAAAAGAGGATTTCGAGGGAAATGTGAGTAGGTTTTTTACCTGTAGCCCCACTCGTTGTCGTACCAGCTAACCAGCTTCACAAAATTATCGTTCAAGGCAATTCCGGCCTTGGCATCAAAGATACTCGACCTGCAAGTGTTCAAACAACAATAACACAAGACAAGGATTGCGCCCCCGTCAGATGCGGCCATTTCATCAGCAATTCACATATTCAGAGCTGGCCTCACAAAGCGGTGGAATCTGCGCTAGTTGGTGCAGATATTTTCTATCATCAAGTAGAGTCTCAAAAAGTTCCACCACACATTCAATACAAGTGCGGTCAAAAGCAGAAAAAGCAGGTTAAGTCGGCAGAAAACGTGACTCATCTAAGTTTTCACAAAAGCCTACTGCCGCTGGCGGGGACTTCTACTCCCAGAGGGTTCATGGTGTGTGTGCGATGGGGTGTGTGTGTTGTTAGAATTCGGCCTCCTCTAACCAATCAAAAAAGAAAGACCACTAGAAGAGGGGCCCCTGAATTTCAAACAAATACCACTTCACACGTGAATTACGTACGAATCTCTCTTTCTCGACCAACAAATAGATAGATTATGTAATATAAAACAAATGATGCAAGGCATTAGCAAAAGCAATGAGGTGAGCGAGCACGCGCCTGCTGTCACCAATGAAATCGGTGGACACAACGTCATCCTCCGTGTAACCAAGGATACCCTTCAACTTCCCTTCCGACTCCGCCCTGCATTATTTAACAAAACGTCAACGATCTATGAGACGCATGAAAAATTTCACCAGCAACCCCGAAATGTTCTACCGATATTAACAGCATCGCATAACATTTTTAATGAAAACTTTTTGTGGATGGATTCTTTCAATGTGTATGTTAATAACCCATACGGAAAAGTAAGGTTCACGGCAGATAGGAGTCTTACTTGATCGCAGCCTTGATTTGGTCGTACGTGGCTCCCTTCTCCAGCCTGACAGTGAGATCCACGACGGATACATCCACGGTGGGTACGCGGAAAGCCATTCCAGTCAGCTTCCCATTGAGAGCAGGCAGAACCTTACCGACGGCCTGTTGCAACCAGTAATGATTCATCAAAGAGCTTACTTACTTCCAATCTAAAAGAAACCACATCAAATTGGTCTGGGCAGGGAATTAGTTCAGGACCAAATTAGACAGAAAACAGTACATATAGGCAGATCCCAGATCGGTTTAAATCATATTTAAACGTTTCTTCAATTTGTACTTCCAAATTTTCTCAATCGTTAGATTTGATTCGGGAAAATTCAATTGGAAAACCATTTGATTTCACAAACAGACCCAACGGAGAAATCAAGCAGTTGGTCAGACTAATAAGAGGTTATTTCTTACGCACGGAGAGATGGAAAAGCATTCTCCCTCAACAGAACCACTTAATCACAACATTTTACAAGATGAACGTAGGGGACAAGAAGGAGAAATAGTGAAAGTGACCATGAGGGATAGATGCATGTCCAAAAACTACTAAGATCGCAACGCAGCAATTAGAATATGATGGTATGATTTGTTGTAATTGTCAGACTGAGAAATCCAGCAGCTAAGCCGGAAGAAGCTTGGCAACCGATAGATTACCTTGGCAGCTCCAGTGCTGCTAGGGATGATGTTGAATCCAGCAGCTCTACCACCCCTCCAGTCCTTGTTGGATGGACCATCAACGGTCTTCTGAGTTGCTGGATTACCGAGCAGACGAGAAGAGACGTTAGAATATCAATCCAATAGAAAGAAAACTTGATCTAGACCACATCAACCCTGAAAATGAAGGGGAATGTAAAGGAAATATGGCAAAGGTTCCAATCACACCTGTAACAGCGTGAACGGTGGTCATGAGACCCTCAAGGATGCCAAACTTATCATTGATAACCTGAAAACCCAGAAATGGCTTGGTCAGTAACGCCCAAGGGACCAGAAAGGAGAGAACAACTTGGAATGAATGAATAGGAGCAAAACCTTTGCCAAGGGAGCAAGGCAGTTAGTTGTGCAGCTGGCATTGGAAACAATTTTGAGATCTGGGGTGTATTTGTCCTCATTAACACCCACAACGAACATGGGGGCGTCCTTGCTGGGCGCGGAGATGATAACCTTCTTGGCACCACCCTGTGTGTCAACAACCAATAAACTTCATTAATACTAGTGCTTGAACGATTCGCCCTAGATCTGTAGATTATGCTAACGTTTCAATTTGGAGACAAAGCACATAAGATGCAGGAAAAGAAGAGCGGAGAAAGGGAGAGGGTGGTAAGTGTAGAAGAAGGATGGCACACAGAAAACAGACGGAACTCCAAATGAAGGAGAAATCTCTAGAAACAAGTTGAACACCAAAAAAACACAGCAAGAAAGGTAAAACGAGGAAAACCGAAGTAAGACGAGAAAAAGGTGAAGAAAACAAGCGAAGCAGGAGTGAATAACGTAAAAAACACACGGAAGCCCATAAGAAGAGATTAAAACGGATTCGGAATGAGATTATACCCCCACAGAAATTGAATGAAATGCATCCATATATGGAAACAGCCATGTAATGCAAGACCGAAAAAGATAACAAACCTTCAAGTGGGCTGCAGCCCTATCCTTGTCAGTGAACACTCCTGTAGACTCGATGACGTAGTCGGCACCAACCTCACCCCATGGAATCTCCTCAGGGTTCCTACACACGCCATAAGAAGATCATCAAATAGATCCACGAAATATCAGAACCACATGCAGCATGAAATAGCATCATTTCCAGCTGAAACCGGGATCAAAGCAAGGCAGATTGGATCTGTTACCTCTGACCGAAGACAGTGACCGGCTTGCTACCGAAAAGGAGAGTGTTGGAATCCCGGAGCTTCAAGTCGAAATGCTTCCACTGTCCGTGAACACTATCGTACTTAAACATGTAGATCTGCACAAAACAATGGCCAAACCAGAGCAATCAAAACCTCTTGATCTGAAAGAATGTCCCCAAATCACCTCACATCACAAAACAAAACGGACAAGTATCAACAACCGCTAACCATGTAATCGGTGTTAATAAAGGGATCGTTGATAGCAACGAGCTCGACATCATCGCGCTGAAGAGCCACACGGGCGACGAGACGCCCAATCCTTCCGAACCCTATGTTTGAAAAAATCAACAAGACTCATCATACTGCATAGAACCATAAACCAAACAAGAGAGAGAGAGGTACCGTTGATGCCGATCTTGATCTTGGCAGCTGCAGAGAGATCGGATCCATCACAGAAACAGCGAAAAATGAATCAGATCACTCAACGACGACAAAGAATCGAGTAATAAGGAAATCAAACATAGATTTGACGAAAATATGGACAAATCGGCGATCTTACCCATAGTGGTCGCGAGAGGGAGTCCAATAAACAAGATGAGAGAGCGAGTGAGAGACCGTGACAGTGATGAGAGAGAAGCGAGCAAACAAGAGATATTTAAGGAGCGGGACGGGGAAGGTGGTTTTAGGGTGACGACAACAGGTTTGATAGAAACAACGGTTCGGCTATTTGGGCGGTTTCACGGGACCCTAGGCGGTTTTGGATGGAGAGAAGAACATCTGGAAATGTCTTGCCGTGGAGCCCACGATGACGAAGCCTGTTACGTAAATGCGAGCGATTCGGGCCCGGGATTGGTCCAGGTCTGAAACAGCCTTTGGGCCTAGAATTAGTACAAGACCCTGAATCGAGTCTACTGAATCCATACTTGAATTCGATCCATATCCATATTGGGAAAGAGTTCTATTGAAAATGACGCCTTTTTGGATATCCGGTTCTTAAAAAGGTTCGCTCCATACCAGAGCGAATCAGGTCTGGTCTTTAAGGTATTATGGAGAAAGACTCGGGGTGTTTGTGGTATAAAATGTAGGCCAGGGGCACAAGCATCCAGACCCATACCCGGCCAACGTTCGGATTCAGAGATCTGTAACTTGCAAATGGTAAGAGGTGGTGGGTCCCACAGGTTCCGGTTCTTTCCGCCGCATCCGCAGCGCAGTCCCCTGCTTTGGAGCCCACTGGATTTAAACCCAGATATTTTTCCAATAGGGGGACCCACAGCCCATTGGATGATGGTTTTATCGTAAATGGGTCGGGTTCGAATACCGTTGTTCACGGATCCAACCTGTCGATAAGAAGTGAATGGATTAGTGCAAGCATGTTAAGGTGTGTTTAAGGATGGCGATGGACGGCAGGGAGCGGGTTTTCACTTCACCTGCACCCACCACGGAATAGAGACCTATTATTGCCACATCCCACCTCAACATATAAAAAATAAATTTTTATTTATTTATTTATTTATTAAGGCGGGTTTACCCTAACTTTGTAGGTAGGATGAATACACGCATGAAGATAGAAATTGTCATCCCTAGAATGTGTATTCAAAGAAGGCATTAGAATGATTTGGGTAATCATATTGGATGTATCGAAAGTTTCTAAATTATATTAGGAGGATCGATAAGTCGTGAGAAAAAAGAAGGATTAGAATATATATGACCGGTTTCAGTTACCTCAAACCGGGACATAATATTAAAAATTTTAAAATTTTAAGAAAATATTTTAAAAAGTTCCATAACCGATAATTTGAAGCTGTTTATTCTGGTTTTGGATCGGTTTCAATTTCATAAGAAGTAAAACCAGAACTGAATCGGGTGGTCCCTGTTTTGGTCCGTTCAGTTTCAATTGAAACCGCTGAGCCGGTTTAGAACCGGTCATGTCTACGGTAGAAGATCATTGGTAGTGGGAAATAATTTTAGGCATTACGGATTATAATAATTTGTCACGATATATATTATGAGAATGAATTTGCACGAAATGAATGAGCTTCAGGTTACCGGTCCAAGAACTTTTCTACTTGCAGTTTAGCTCAAGTAGCGAAATCGCAAAATCCGAAAGATAAACCACCTAATAACTGAACTATATCAAAATGTATGTGATTAGTTTCTATAAATTTCAAGTCTTATCAGGTTTAGTCCTTCCTAGCACCAACTTAGGTACAAATAAACAATACACAATTTCTTTATCAAGATTGATCACATTTCAAACCGCGCTCGGTGTCACATATATCCTACCTTAGATAGCAAGAGGTTCGGATGATCGAAAAACCCAGGGTTTGAATTGTGGTCTTAAACATCATAAATTTATCTTTATTCCTTAAAAGAAAAGTATATAATACAAAGATAACTCACGAAGATCATATAAATCATATCATGAAGTTCATATTCATATCTTTAACTCTCAATCCTAATATTGTTGCTAACATGACCAATTTATATATGAGTCATACTCATATCTTTAACTCTCAATCCTAATATTGTTGCTAACATGACCAATTTATATATGAGTCATACTCATATCTTTAACTCTCAATCCTAATACAAAGATAAATTTATTCTCGTTATTTTGATATGCAAAGCATAAGTATTTGTTATTATATAAAAGTTGAACACAATAAAGAACAAAGGAACATGGATAGTGACGAAAGCCTTGTAAGCTTGTTGAATCTAATATTTATGTATCGAGTAAAATAATCACATGAAACCACAAGATATAAGCATGTCTATGTATGACAGGTGAGATCTCTAATTTATTATTCTAGTGACTAATTTATTAATTGTTTAACATATGCAAAGGAGTGGTTGAGCCCAAGCAGGTTCACCAAGCACGCCTGACTATATGAAAATGTACAATAACTATGTGCTCTTCATTAACAAAAATAGGCTTTATCAGCAAAACACTTAAAATATGTAAAAGGTATTGTTTGTGTTTGTTTATATATTAATTCTAAACTTATAGTATATGTATATATAGAGAGAGAGAGAACCACACATAAGCTGCTAGCATAATCAAACAAATCTCAATAATCTCTTGATAAATGTATGGTTGAAATTTGAATTCAAAAGAAAAGTGTACATGTTAACGAGTGGACTTGCAAACAGTATATATCTACTTTTTATCTTTTTAATTTAAATATTAACCATCATGTGTAGGATGCATGAGATTTATTTAGATATACTAGCCCCTAAATATGGTATCATCTCCCTCCCTCCCTCTCTCTCTCTATATATATATAGAGAGAGAGATGTTGGGTTCCTCCTAACTGACATACTCCCAAAGTATGATCGTTTGGTCAAGAAAAATTAATGATGCCTTTATAATAATGGAAAACAATTTTTGCTTCATCAATCTTGATTGTTCATTATCATTGATCAAACATTATGTCATTTGGGAGGACCCTACTATTATATTTATATATATTTATGTATATATAATATGGTCCTCTCATTTCATAGCATTTTCACATTTTTTTAAAGAAAGAGCTGTTTTCCTTATGGTATGCGCGCCATAAGGTCAAGAAATATCTAAAGTTCAAAGATAAGAAAATAAATCACCTTAGAGAGGGACTCGTGAGAATTCTAATTTGGAGCCAAGCTAAATTGTTCGACTCATAAGACTTGAGAATCTAAATCACTTCTTCTCCACTTTCTTTTGTAGCTTCCGTTTCTTGCATTTGCCATATGCATGAGGAACGATTGTCTAAGCACCTCCAACTAAACTATTTCCTTGATGGACAGCACGTCATGACTACACATTTAGCTCTCAAATGAATGAGAGCTAATTTTCTTTCCTAAATTTTTATGTATCATATGAGTTTTTGTTTGGTATAATGTGGAGATGCGTGCACGAGATACCTAACTTAGGACATCAACATCGATCTTTGAGATGAACGATTGAGATAATATTGATAAAATGCAAAATATAAAATATAAGTCATTTGTACTTTTAATTCAAATCTTCATCCTTGCCCTTGATACATCATATGATATTATTGTTCTCAAGGAAAAATGTGACTGAAAAAGGTATCATGCAATAAAATAGAAAGACTCCTACTATGCATTTTTTGGTTACCAATAGAGATTGTGTGGACAAATGAAATACTTGATGTATTCACTATGTTATTTATACTCGTATGAAAAGTAAAAGAACACATAATTTCAATCTTATCATTGATTTTTGTTTCTATCTTTTATTATGCATGGCTATTTATAGGTTTTTACATAAACGACAACTATCATACCAAACTTTTCGGGCATGGTCCTCAACAACTCTCTACTCTTCTATTCATGCCATACTTTTCGTTGTCACGCTGATTGGTGAACATCAACTAATTGTATGATCCATAAAATCAACTCGTGGTGATTGGTCGGTCTCACACGCTCGAGGATACAATCCTTCACGAGCCACCTATTCCTTTCTTTTTTGAAACTTTTCAGCTCTTACTATATATTCTCATACATTTTCTAATGTAACATATATATATATATATATATATATATATATATATATATATATATATATATATATATATACATATACATATACATATATGTATATGTATATGTATATGTATATATATATATATATATACATATACATATATGTATATATATAAAGCTTAGTATAAACTAGTAATATTATATGTTAATATACCGAACAATTCTCAATCATCCAATTAAAAAAACAGATAGTTGATATTTGAAATTTAAAAGCAAACGGTATACTTTTACTTTTTGCAAGTGTAATGAATTTTTTGAATCTAAATATCAACTAACTACCTGTTTTTTAAATTGGATGGTTGAGGTTTATTTGATATTATTAGCATGTATTGTAGCCATCATATACGCACTCTATATATACACTTAATTGCCAATAGTATGGATGGTTCCATTGCAAATAGTATTGGATGGTTCCATTCTCAATCAACCAAAGCAACACGAAAGTCGACTGCTCCTCCAGTTGACATGCTTCTCATACCGGCACCAAATAACGACCACACGAATCTGACACGAGGTTACCTACCCAAAGGATCTCCAGGAAGGAAGGAACCGGACCTGTGTTGCAAACAAGGGAAGAGGGCTGGCCCGGTGGAGGCGCCCACGGCTTGCTTGGTGTAGGAAAATGTGCACCTTGCTGCGGTTGGGTAAGAGTGACCGTGTTTTTGCGGGAACCAAGAAAAAGATGGGTATTATTGGGTGCGCCCACAGCATGGAAAAGAAAGTACGCCGGCCCACCTGCTCGGACCAACGCGAGCCGTTCGTTTGAAATTTAGACGGAAGTGACAACAAAGAACAAAATAAGATGGCGTCATTTGCTTTCGTTTTTATTTGCAATAAATTCGAATGTAGAAAATGTCTCTTACGTTTCTCAACAAGAAACCAAACTTAGAAATACGGAAAATGACGGTTCTCAATTTGTCACTTTGATTTGGTAGTCAAACCATGGCATCAGGTTTCAAAGAAGCTCCAAAGATCACTGCTATTCGCTGCTCTCTCTCTCTCTCTCTCTCTCTCTCTCTCTCTCTCTCTCTCTCTCTCTCTCTCTCTCTCTCTCTCTCTCTTTATATATATATATATGAAAGGCTGGCGAGTGCTACACTAACAGTAACGATGCAAAGTGGTCTCTCTTATTTTATTTATTGTGATAGAGTTCAATATTTTATTATTAAGTACCATTTGAGTATTGTATGCATTAAATATAACTTACATATATATATATCAACGACTAAATATTTTTACAAGGTGAGTGAATGAATTCACTCCTCATAAGTAGGAGTGGTAATTTGTGTTATGGGCATATAAAATTTACTCCTCAAAAATAGGTCCACGAGTATATGATTCATCTTTACGTATTGTTGATGTTGAAAATTGAATATTATTTTATGTAGATATATAAAAATATTTTTCACATTGCCTACCATTTTGTGTTTTGGATCTGTTTGTCTTGTGTAATTTCAAGTTTATGTCAAGAAAAGGTCAATCCCAACGCTTGATTTTCTTTGTGTTACTTTGGGTGCACTTTTATTGTCATTACCTCTTTCTCTCTCACACACTCATGCTCACAAACACATACACACACATGCATACAATCTTCGGCGGAGAGTTCGGTGGGTGTATGTGTGTGTTAGGCTTCGGTCTCCTCTTATAACAAAAAAAGAAAAAAAGGGTATAATTCACCAGCTAGGGGATTGGCTCACTGCTAAAGGTCTGGGCTTCAATACCGGAGTGTGCATTTGGTAGGGGTCTGCCCATCCCCTCACTTGCCTTTTTCGCTACTTTATAAAAATGCATGACTTTTCTTTGAAGCAATTTATATCAATATTGTCCAAAGCAGTTCCAGCTAATTGAATCTTCTATTAAAAAGAATTCTGATTTTGGCTGGCCCAAACAAAATAGATTTTGGATTCAACAAATAATAAGAAATTAAAGAAGGAACCCAAACTCAACGATAAACAAGGTCAGATTGGGCTGGATCGGATCACTAGAAGATAGAACCGCATTACGCTAGGCAATGGATGATAACACTAAATGTTCCTTGATAAAAAGAATATTACATCATATTAGGAAGTCAGGTTGATTTCGGGTCTAAAAGGGATATGATATGATTCATACGGGTCCACACGAAGGTTCTGATCAAATCCTTTGGTCGAGTACGACTATTTCATCCCATAAATTTTACACGCTAAGGCAAATGCACTGTGTAATCTAGATCAGAGTTGGATTTGGATCCAGATCTCTTTTTTATTGATCAGATCCGGAATCAGCTTGGTAGGAAATTGATCTGCATAGAAAGGCAGACTTCATCAAGTAATTCTACTTTTCAACAAGTCTTTGCCAAGTAATTTCTTTAGAACCGGTCTATTCAGGCGAGCCCAACTCAGTTACAGCAGTGGTTACCAGAACCATGGACCACCCGGTTCGGGCCAGCATTAGAACCAGTGGTCCCAAAACCGCCTTTTCTATATTAAAAAATAATATTTTTTTTCTGGTTCTCAGTGGTTTAGGACTCAAAAACCTGAACCGGAACTGGCTTGGTCTTGGTTTGGTTTCAGTTCCATCAAAATCAACGGCGACAAATTTTATGGCATTTTCTTTTGTCATTTGGAGTTTTAGTAGGCAATGATAAAGTATGATTTTATTTTCTTATTATGTAGCAGTCCCACTTAGTATAACATAAAGTTTAATTTCACTTTGATTTTCATTTATATCTGGCCAGCATCCAATTTGCTTGAAAATTGACTGGTGCTTATCAATCATTTTCATTAGGTGCTTAGTAGAGAAGCTGTTGCTAAACAACTAATAGAGGCCAAATTTTAGAAGTTGATCTTGCGTTCTAGATCAAACTGTTGGCTGATTATCACGGAATTCGTCGTTAAGATGGTTCGACAAAGTTGTTTCGATACAACCTACGCTTTGTGCCCAATGTCTCACTCGCAAAAACGCGCTACTGCCTGCCTGGCTCGAACTCAAAACCTGTGTGTGGGAGTCCCTGCTGCCATTTTGGGTAATGCTCTTAAGTGTTACTCATGCAATTTGATCAGTAATTGTTTGGTTTGGTTTACCAAATCTAGCTCTGTCTTTGTGATAGGGAGAAAGACTCAGCTATCCCCTAGCTGAGACACAAACACTACTTTTGATTTTCTTTTACTGTTAGTGCTATCAAGCGAAATTCAGTAAATATCTATGTATCTATCTGTACATATACATATATATTGCATATAATTACGCCAACTTGAGGCATCTAACCTTCTATCTTTAACAATATTTTATTTGTTTGATCCTTTTATTTTAAATTTCAAAGCTCTTTTTATTTTGTAATTTTGTGATGTGCTATATAATATGTAAGCCTACATGTATTTAAGAATTTTAGACAATCTAGCTTTTGAACAGAAAGATGACAAGATTGAAGGGGGGGTTGCATCATTTGGCGTAGGATCTTAACATGATCCAACTGAATGGCTTTGAATAGCTGAGTTTAGCCAGTATTGTTTGACATTTTATACGCATGATTCATTACAACTGCTAGAATGCAATTTAGGATGCATAACAACCAACTTTTTCTTTCAATTGGGAGGCCAAAGCCAGATTCTAGTCCCCAGTATGGAACTCATGACGTTCAACTTGTGAGTCGACCCGCTAGCCAGATGAGCTATTTCTTGTTGCACTGCACGACATCCATTTCTGTCAGATGGTGCTTTTTTTTTTAGAGGAATCAGAAGCACAGAGAGCAAACAAAGCTTAGAAAATAAGGAAAAACATTTTAAAGGGTGTTGTCTTTGAATTGGGGTGTCATTTCGTGTTCAAAGTCGTGCTTATGTAAAACTTGTCAACCTGAACACGATCCGATCATTGCAAGTTACTCTCGGTGGACGTGAACATGGACACGAACTTTTTCAGTATATGATGCCTTTTGCCCGAACCTAGATTAGATCTAGTTCACCAGAGAGGTGTTTGATACAATGTTCTACGAGAGGTGGACCTCAATTTTTGGTGCTCTTGGCTTTAGGCCCTGTTATTCATCAAACAGGGAACTCATCATTGGCATAAAACTATGGTTCCATAGGTTCAATTTTAGTCAAAAATATGTCAGTAATAGGGATAAGTGAGACACATAAACTAGACCGACATGAGTCAAAACATGAACACAATCAACTTGTATCATATTAACAGTTAACTAAAAAAAGTTAGATCTAAGTTTAATAGTTTCCTTTCAATACTTTTCCAGTCTTCTTTATCTTTTATTTAGTTTTCTACACCTCCTTACTCAATCATAAACACAAAAATAAAAGGGGAAAAGGTACAACATTGCCTCTAAGGCTTTAACCTGAGAAAAATGATGCCCCTAACCTTAACAGAGTCTCAAATGTACCCTCAATATCATCAAGCTGAATACATACATATATATATATATATATATATATATATATATATATATATATATATATATATATATACCCTTTAGTGACAGTTACTTTAAACTTACACTTTCTGTCACTAAAATACCCCTATGTGTTCCTTCATCATATTCTCTCTCTTTTTATGAGCCATTGCCTTCCATTCTAGATCTTTCTCAGCATCTTCAAAAAATCTTTTTGAATTTTGAGAATATGTCAGAACTATGTCGTGTGTGTGAGCGTGCCAAATAATTTACTCAAATTAACAAAGATTTAATTTCTGACTTTATTAGACGATTGTGGGCAAATGAGTTCTTATCGACGTAGGCCTTCTTGAACCGATGCACAAGGGTCGGCTTAAATGCTTAAAAAATATTTGAAATTCGTTAAATTTAAAAAAAAAAAGCAAAATCTCAATTTGAAAGTTTGAAGAAATCGTGATTTAGTTCTTGATTTTGGAAAATTTCAGGTTCTGAAAAACAGAATCTGGTTTTGTTTTCAAGGACCTGTTCTCTGATTTTTTAAAAATACTTTGAGTTTCGAAAAATTCTAAACATTTTACAGAAGGTAGACATGCATGCAAGAATAAAAAAATATTTTTATTTTGAGTTTAATGCTATAGATTCTCATAATTAAATCTATAACTACACATCATTGAAGAACTCGGAACAGTTTTGTACTAGAACATTAGAGGTTCAAAAAAACTATGATAACTGGGTACTCGAACCTTTAATTTTTGTAACATTTATTTTGTTGGAAAGGTATAGATGTTAGCTTTCCAAATAAACAATTTTCACTTGATTTAATGTAGTATGTACAGAGATATTCAAGAAATAGTACACATATGTCACAGAGTTTTTTTATTTTCTAGAACCTGTTCTGGTTTTTCCAAAACATTTCAAATTTAATTGGCCACGTTTAATAAAGTATAAAATCTTGAAACTTTTACCATACATTCATGGATATGTCTAGTTTAGACTACCAAATCTCGACCTAATTAGATTAGCAGATAATTACAAAAAATTCCGTGAATGTGCATAATGTAGTTTCAAAATTCCATATTTGCAGTAAAAGTGTGTATGTGTTCTATCTTTCATTTAAACAGTCTATAGTAATAAATCAATCAGTCTCAATCTTAGAAATCACGTGAATCATGAGGAAACAAAGAGGTTTATGATTTTGAGTTTGTGTAATGGAGTCGAAAGGATCTATATAAACGTTTATATCAAAGACAACATGAAAGAAGGATGAAGACAACTCATGCATTCACATCAATACATCTTCATGGAGACTTATGCTCCTTAATTAAAAATTCTTCAAGGACTATGCAACTAGTAAAAGAAGAAAAACCTGTGGGTGGAGATGGAAGATGATGTACAACTGAAAATTGATGGTGGGTGGCAGCCTTCATCTTCTCTCCCTCTTTTCTTATCTCTTTCTCTCCCTCTCTTTCTTTCCTCTTCCTGTGTTGGGATTCTCTCAACTTGGATTGGATGCTTTGAAGCCTGTTTGGAGCTCCTTTTATAGGCCAAAGACTGCCTAGTTGCTACAAATATTCTCAAGGCAAATTGCCTTAATGATGGGGCTTCATTTTGGAAGGTAAGTGCTGGCCAATCCTTCCAAATCCACTCTTGTTCGTATTAAGCAAGTGTTGTGCTATGCACAACTTTCCAAATCAGTTGCCCATCATGTTGGGCAAGTGTTGTGCTATACACAGCTTTCCCAATCAACCACCCTAGATGTTAGGAAGGTGGTGTAAAAATTTCTTTTATTGCATCCCTCATATACGGATGTAGAATATTTGATATAGAGTGCTAACAACAACACATTAATCTAATAAGAAATGCAATTCGCAAGAGCAACACCTCTGTAACTAAGCCCATATTTAAAGACCAGGGCCCAACATATAAAAAAATGCAACAGTGTGCAAAATCCAGTGCTTAGCATCATGGGAAAAACATTGTTGTGGGACTGAAGGAACCTGACTTGACTTTGTAGTATGCCATAAGAGAAGAGGTCTGGAATCATCCATCTAGAATAGGTCCCTGCTTCCCTTGATATATCTGGGTCTTGACCAAAAAACAGTAGAATCTCTTCCGTGTATGCCCACACAAAGGCAAGTGGAATGCTGAGAAAGGAAACAATAAGAATCAACCTCTGCACACCAACCATATGGTATTGTTTTGCCCCATAAGCCTAACCAGATAGAGTATCCAAAGTCGCAGCCAAGCCCAACTGTCGATTTGTGCCGAATCAGACCAAGACCTTCCACTAGGTTGCCTTAGGTTCGTTGCATGATCTTGCTGGTCATAGCTTCCAATTAGGAAGGTTACTGGACATGACTTCCATTTAGGAAGGTTGCTGGATATGACTTCCGTTTAGGAATGTTGCTAGACACGACTTTCATTTAGGCAGGTTGCTGGACATGACTTTCATTTAGGAAACTTGCTTTGAGGGATTTGGCCAATGTTGAACATGGCTTGATAAGACCCTGAAAACTTGCCAAAGATGTCGTCCACTTCAACTTGCTAAAGTCGATAAGTCTTTGTCAAAATGCTACATTCGGTTCAAGCTGCTTGGAAAGGCAAGTTGTTGAATGAACTTGTCATGAGAAGCAACTCAAGCTGTATTGCGATGATGATGATCTGTTGTGAACGACCATCCAAGGGTCATGGTGAATTACCATATTTGAAGCCACACCGGTTGCTTCCTTTCCACTGATTTTGGTAACCCATGTCATTTTAATTTTAGTAACTTCGGTGATTGAGCCAAATATGGAAAGTTTCTTTCCTCTTATGTTGAAGACAATACGAATTGGTGACTTACCGAAACATATTCTCAAGCTACCCACGCTTAGCCTTATGGTAACGTCGGCAAATTTCTTCTTGATGACTTGCCAAATTTTGTGTCATAGCTTGCCCAATTACACATTGCTTTCCTTTCTTTTAGCTGATGATGAGCTCCTCTTTTTGGACATCGGTCTTCTTTTCGAATGTGAATCTTCCTCCCTGGGGTGCCTGCTTTCCTTCTTTGAGTGTCGGTTTTCCTTTTTGGAACGTCAACTTCCTTTTTGACACCAACCTACTTCTTTCACACATGTAGCTAAAAATGACTGGTTACCTTACCCAACTATGCCAAAATTGGCAAGTGTTCGATCACTGCCTTTTTGGTCGCCTCAATCTGTCTCTTTCCAATCTAGATTTCGTATATGGCAAGTTTCAAAACACTTTTCAAAGGAATCTCTTTTTACATTTGGAAATATCTTCTAAAGGAAATTTTCAAATGCTATTTTTAGAAAGTGTGAACCCTTATCTCCAACACTTTCCTTCATGTTTCTCATTTTTAAAAGTAAATTGTTTGAGGTCCTCGTCCTCTGAGGAAAATCTTTAAAGAAGGCAAAGTCCTGCCATTTTGGTTGTGAGGCTAAAATGGTCATTTTATGAGATGTTATCCAAATTTGAGTTTTCCTGAAAGGGATATAACATTCTATCCTTTTGAGGCCGCGATAAAATTTTGACACCTAAAACGAGCTTATTTGAAGAATTTTATTTAAAAACTCAATACTCCCCAAAATAGCTAACTTTCTAAAGAAGAAAATTTTCATAAAAGTTTTGGGTGTTTATATATACCCCTCTTTGGCATTAATTCAAATTCATTTGGATAATGATAAAGACTAAAAACACCCTTTTGATTTTCTTCCTAGATTTATCTTGAGAATATACATTTTTCCTTATTCCATACCATCCATTTCCTCATACTTATTTTGTATAAGAGGAGATTTTTACCAAAGGTGACTTGAGAAGACCTAGTCCTAGGTTACCGTGCATGGATAACTATTTTATGAATAAATGCAGTGAATGATTTAAATGTTAAGAGACTCATACCTGTGACTTGTAAGCTTAAGAAGGAGCCTATGAAAGTCAGCTGCCTCAAGTGAGATGGTTCCTGTATGGTTTCTTTTGATGTTTTGGGTTTTTGAAATTCTTTTTTAAAAGAGGAAACTCCTTTTGGTCTCTATAAAAAGGGACTTTCAATTTCTGACATTTCCCATCACTTGGGTTTTGATGCCCACTACTCAATAGAGATTTTTGTAGAAAGTTTTGAATAATATTTCAAAGTTCAATTTCTTACCTAACAAAATCCAATCCCGCGAACAAGATAAAATCCAAATAAGCAGGTCCTATTTTTACTCTAGGACCTTCCCGATGAGCCTTTTCTCCACTAGGATGAGCTTTGGGGATGTTTTGGAAAGAATTACCCGCGAACCTTCTGAAGCATCCCGAGGTTTTAGGCAAGAGAATTTTTAGTAGAAAACTGCTCTTTTGAGCATTGGCTTTCTTCTTCTTTTTCTTTTTCAAAGGGTACCTCTATATTGGAGGTTTTTGTTTTCCTTTTTTTTCTTTTTCTTTTTGAAAGACCTCTATATTGGAGTTTTTATTTCCTTCCTTTTTCTTTTGACTTTTGTCACTTTCCCTTTTTGGGGAGATACCATATGGGAAACACAACTCGTCCTTTTAGATAATTGACTTAGCCAAGAGTTCTCTATTTCTTAATAGCACCTGTCATTTCTTTCAAAACCAAACCTTATTTGGTAAGTCAAAGATTTTTGAAATATTACCAAATGATTTTGGAAACTCTACTTTTCATAAAGCACCAATTCTCTAATTTAGGGTTACGTAAATGATTTTTGGTCCTTCTTTCCAAAAATTCAAAGGAGATCATTTTTGAAACGTTTTTAAAAGAAATAAAGGAGATTCTATATGTAATACCTTTTCAAGTATTGAGAGTTTATAGGACCTACCAAATTCCTTCCCTTCACATCAATCAACTAGTAAGTATTATTTGAGGTTGCTCCTCTTATGACATAAGGACCATCCTACTTGAGTCACCATTTTCCGAATGGATGTGGGCCACGATGGTGAATGGTATTCAGAACCATATCTCCCACTTTGAAGTTGCGAGCCTTCATATGTTTTTCATAATGTCGAGCTACCCTCTGCTTATATGCATATGCATGATCCATGGCGATGAGCTTTATTTCATCAATTAGGTCAAGCTCAGTCATCCTAGCTTGTTGTAGGGTTTCTATAGGTACATCAAGTGCAAGGGATGTATGCTATGAATGTAGCTTGGTATGGATGGGGAGTATGGCATTCGTACCATAGACTAATTCAAATGGTGTGACATTTGTAGGTGTGTAGATGAATGTCCTATAAGCTCATAAAGCCTCATCTAACTTCTCATGCCATGCCTACCTTTCTCTAAATTCTTCTCGATGATGCTTATGGGGGTTTTATTGGTGGCTTCGGCTTGGTCGTTGCCTTGGGGATAATAGGGTGATGAGAAGTGTTGGGTGATGCCATAGGTCCTACATAGATTCTCCACTTTCTTGTTTTTGAAAGGAGTGCCGTTGTCTGAAACTAGGTCTCTTGGGACTTCAAATCTAGCCACTATATTTTTCTTAATGAATGCCACTACATGTTGTCTTTGGACGTTGGCCAAGGAAGCAGCTTCAACCCATTTAGAAAAATATTCAGTGGATCCTAAAATGAACCTGTGCCCATTTGCGACAATAGATGAAATGGGTCCTATGATATCAAATGCCCACATAGTAAAAGGCCATGGACTCACGACTGAATGCAATGTTGATGATGGGATGTGGATGGCGTTTCTGTGTACCTGACATTGGTGGCATTTCCTAACATGTTGATGACAATCTTGCTTCAAGGTGGACCAGAAATACCCTACTCTAATTATCTTCATGGTCATCATGTTTGCATTGATGTGGCCTCCACATTCTCCATCATGGAACTCATGCATAATGGTCTTAGCCTCTTCATTATCTACACACCTTAACAAGATGCCAATAAAATTCTTTTTATAAAAAAACCCTCCCAAAATAACATATCGAGTTGAAACTTTTCGAATAAAAGTCTTATCCTTAAAGGAAGCAAATTCGGGAAATCCTCCATTTTTTAAAAAGTTTCTAATATCATGAAACCAAGGTTTCTCATTACAATTTTGATCATTTTGGCAAGTCTCAAAATTATATATGGATGGAGTAGGCAGGTGGATGATCTCTAGAGATCGAGCACCCATGATGGGGTCGATATTTAGAAACGATCCCAAAGAAGATAGGGCATCTGCCAAAGTGTTGTCTTCCCTGCCTATATGAGTGAGTATGCATGATTGGAAAGAATTAACCAACTGGGTAGCTAATTCAAAATATAGAAAGAGCTTTTCATTTTTGACCTACCAAACTTTTAAAACCTAATTTATAACAAGCATAGAATCTCCAACGGCTTCCACTCATGATGCCCCTAGATTTTTCAAAACTTTTAGGCCTTGTATGAGTACCTCATACTCAGCCACATTATTGGAACACGAAAAATTTAATCGAAAAGTCATTGGATTTTTGCCTTTTCAGGAGATATGAGCATGATTCCCAAGCCTGCCCCATGTTGATTTCTTGCCCCATCAAAATACATTTTCCATATTTGATTGTCATTAAAGCAATTTGATAAAACATGGTTTTGTAATTCATGAGAAAAGATGCCTTTATTGGGCATTTCATCATGTATGAGATATGTATCTTTCAAGGGTAAGTCAGCCACATGGTCAGCTAGGGCTTGTCCCTTGATAGAATTTTGATGATGTAACTTTAGGTCATATTCTATCAAAAGAAGCTGTCATTTACCAAGCCTACCCGTTAGGATAGATTTCTCAAAAAGATGCTTGATAGGGTCAAGTTTAGACACTATCCAGATTTCATTATCTAGGAAATAATGCCTAAACTTTTGGCAGGCCCATACCAAGGCTAAGCACATTTTCTCCATGGCTTGATATTTTTTCTCATATGCCAATAGAGTTTTTGAAATATAGTAAATAGCATATTCTTTAAGACTATCATCCTCATATTGAGCAAGCAAAGCACCCAATGCATTCTCATGAATAGAAATATAAAGTAACAAAGGTTTTTCTGGCTTTGGAGGCTTTAAAATAGGAGGATTTACTATAATCGAAATCCCAATCAAATTTCACCCATTTTCTTAAAAGTCTATTTAAAGGTTCACATCTTGTAGCTAGGTTGGAGATGAATCTTTGGATTGCTTGAAGTCGGCCTTGGAGACTTCGGATTTGAGTCAAATTGGAGGATGGAGGCATGTCTATGATAACTCGACATTTAGAAGGGTCAACCTCTATGCCCCTTTGGCTGACCATGAACCCTAAAAGTTTCCCTGATTCTCCTTCAAAAACACATTTTTGAGGGTTTAATTTTACTTTATAAATTCTAAGTCTTTCAAAAACCTTTTGCAAAGTTTCCAAATGTGTGTTTCGGGTTCTAGACTTTACGAAAAGATCATCCACATATACCTCTAAAAGCTCATGGATTTCATTATGAAAAATGGTGGTCATGGCTCTTTAGTATGTGACCCGATATTTTTCAAACAAAAGGCATGACAATATAACAATACGTGCCCCAAGTTGTAGTGAAAGTTGCTTTAGCCTGATCTCTTGGTGCTAATTTAATTTGATTGTAACCCGAATAACCATCCATAAAAGAAAATATTTCATGATTTGCAGTACTATATACTATCAAATCAATGCTTGGAAGTGAAAAGTTACCTTTTGGAGTAGATTTATTCAAATTTCTGAAATCTATGCAAATATAAATTTTTCCATTGTTTTTTTTTAACAACAACAATATTTGGAAGCCAATCATAATAAGCAATGGGTTTTATAAATCCTGCTTTTAAAAGATCTTCCAACCCTTCCTTTACTTGGGAGTGGACATCGGGATGAATTTTTCTAAGCTTTTGTTTTATAGGTTTTGCATGAGGTTCTAGGGGTAATTGGTGCTTTACAACCCGAGGGTCTAAACCTGACATGTCTTCATAGGTTCATGCAGACACGTCTATGTATGACTTCAAAAATGTAATGAAGGATGTTTTTTCATACTCATGCAAACACAAATCTATTTTAACATTCTTTGGATTACACTCGTTTCCTAAATTGACTTCCAAAAAATCTCCTCCTACAGTATTAGAAGGTTTTTCCAAGTCAAGAATTTTATAGAATTCAGGCAGGTTAGAGGCTTGATCATCCTCATGGACAAGGGGATCTTCCTCCTTACCTTGATGATTCTCAAGTACTTTTATTTATGGGAAAGTGTCATGCATAAAAGAAGGTATTTCAAAATTGATTTTTTTATTTTGATTTTGGAAAAATAGATTTTTGGGTTTTTCAATTTTTTTGAATTTTTTAAAGCAACTAGTAGAAGGAAAAACAAGCAAAACTTTCTTTTTTGCGTTTTTGGAATTTTATAATTTTTTTGGTCTTTTGAAATATATACTTTTTTATATTTATTTCGAAAAGGGATTTTCCATCAAACCTGCAAAGAAAACACTATGAGTTAGATTCTAAATAAGAGGTCTAAACCATAGGTTTCAGGATTAGAGGGTTCTAGGGCACCCTTGACCCAATTGATCTTAGGTTGTGGCTCAGGTAGTATGGCTAGGTTATACCCTAGGCCATATCGACCCAGGTTTAGTAGATGTATGATGGGTTGAAGTTCTCCTTTGTCCTTAGCTCCCAACTCCTAGTATAGTGTGTATCTCATGTTTAGTAACATCTTCTAAGGCCTTTTGGGTTTAGAAAAATTTTGGCAAAGAGGGTGGCCTTGGAAAGTTGTGCCATCTATGGCAGGGTTATACACTCGAGTGATCTTTTTTGAAAGATATATGGATTTAGGTATGAAAAGGCTTGACTTGCCTAAAATATGCATAACTTTAAGTTTGGAAAGTTTGAATATTGTGGGAAGGCTTGGCTTGGACGTTTGTATGCTTCTTTCTACTTCATGGCTTGGCTCACTTGATAAACAAGGAAAACTTTGTATCCCATTGAGTTGGGGATTGTTCTCTCCAAAGACTTTACGACCTAGTTATCCCATGGGATTTTAAGACATTTACGAAAGGTAGAAGGGATGACTCAGAGAGAGTGTATCCATGACCTTTCTAGCAACAAGTTGTAGTGAAGGTTTATGTCTAGGACATGGAACAACCCTTCGTGAGGTATTTGGCTGACTTCCATGGGTAATTTTATTGAGTCTAAGAGATTAGAAGGATTGTCATCGTATCCTGTGATGACAATTGGACTTGGCTCTAGCATGGAAACGGTTACTCCTATTTGGCAGGCTACATGGAGGGAAAAGATATTAAGGCCTCCTCCCCCATCGACCAAACACTTACAAGAGGGTGATTATTCAACACTACTTCTATGTGTAGGGCTTGGTTATGGGTTATATCATACTTTCCCAAATCGTCTTCATGAACACAATAGGAGACTTAGCGAAGATGGGGGAGACCAAGGTAGATAATGATTTAGGAGTGATGGTGGTGTTGACTCTAGCTTTTTCTAGAATCTCCTCTAAGACTTGTCTATGTTTATGAGAGGTTTTTATTAACTTCAGGATAGACATATTGATAGGGAGTTTGGAAAGGTGTAGTTCTAGGTTATATGGGTTTAGCATCATGCTCTTACCTTTGTCGATGCCCTAGAATGAATTTGGGATGCATGCTTGTGGGGGGCCAGGTAGAACGACCACCCCTTGCTAGTTGGTTTGGCTAAGTGTGGGGGTTGATAGATCCTCCCGGATATAGTCACTTCCCCTATACTCTTCATAGGGATCGATTCTATCTTGGTTCTAGATTGGTGCCTCGGGGAACCTCAAATCTCTACAAAGTCTCTAATCAGGGTCGAGACTCTAAGCGTTCACCAGATCACTATTTTTTGGTCCTTTTTTATTACGGGAAAGTGTGGTGTGTGAGATGGTATGCACTGTATGCAATGCATGCTCATGACTTGTGTTTGAGTGAAGGTGTACCGCTTTTTCCTTCTTGCTTAAACTTGCATGATTAGGGAAGGGTTCTTTGAATATGGCTTGACGGGGGTCTTGCTCCTTCGTGATGTGCAACTTACCTTGCTCAGTCAAGTCTTCAATCTTATTTTTCAAGGTGTAGGAGTGTTCTGTATCATGACCCTTAAGCCTATGATATTTACAAAAACTATTCAAAAACCTTCCTTGAGGTGGCGGCCCTTCACCAACCTCTGAAAGACTTGTAAGACCCTGTGCTAGAAAGATATCTAGGACTTCTGTGAGTGGTTGTCTTAGGTTGGTATACTCAATTTTTCAAATCTTTTTCTATTTTTTTTATTTTTTTCAAAGGGTTTTTGCCCAGAAGGTTTGGAGGGCCCAATTGAGTCTTGCTCTACTCAGACATTGGGCACCTTTTATGTCTTTGCTCCTCCCTCTGGTGCATGTGGCCCATATGCCCTAGATTTTTCAAACTTTTTTGGAAAATTATTCTCTTTTCATAAATCTTCGTAAGTTTCCTTTTTTAAATTTGTTTCAAATAGGAAAGTTTTCTTGATTAACTTTTGAAAGGTAGAAATTTCGTGTAAAGAGAGAACTTTCAAATCACTTTTAAAATTTTCGAGGACGAGCATTACTGTGCATCCTTCAGAGATGGGTTACTTGACCTAGACTAGGAGTGACCTCCACCTGACGATGAACACATGAGCATCCTAGTTAAGGGCTTGTTTAGTATCTCTCAAAGTATTGAGAGTTGGTGTAACTTCAACATTATGAGAGAATCTTTGCATAAAACAGGTGGCCAACTCTTCAAAACTAGTGAATTGGCTGAGGTCGTAGGAAGCTAGCCATTTAGAAGCATTCCCCCATTCACTAGTTTCCTTTGGAAGAGTTTATCTTTTTTTTGTAGGCCCTTCGAGAGAATAGTTGGAGATGAGATCGTGGATCTCCGTTTTCATCATATCGGTGGAAACTTGGTATTTCATTGTCACTATCTATTTGATAATCAGATGGTATGAAGTCGAATAGGGTGTATGATTTCTTCTCTCTCGTTTGACTTTTTATAAGTTGTAAGGCTCTTCGGTCTTTAATTGTAAAAGACATAGGTTCTGGTTCTTCTTAAGTTTAGAAGTTACCTTAGGCTTTCTTAAATGACTGGATTTTCTATGTGCTTTGGGTTTCTTACCATGCGAATGACAAGACTCAACTACTTCTTCAGCTTCTTGGCTTAATCTTTTCTTCCATCTCCTTCATGATTTTCCTTTTTAGGATGACCAACATGTCCCCTTTTGAAATGCCTTTCGAAAACCAATTTGAAAATTGACTCGTATAGCGGGAGGCTTGGCTTGACATTTCGTAAGATCCTTTTGAGCTTGACATGATTAACCTATATACAAGAACTTATCACAAATCTAAAAATTGGGTTAGTTTTTCAAACTTATAACAGATTTAAATAAATTCCTAAGACTCAAGTGCCACCGGGCGTGCCAAATCTGTAGACGTAAATTTTTATTTTAAAACCTATTAAGATTTGAAAAGAAATTCCCAGAACTACGTCGTATGCGTGAGCGTTCCAGTTAGTTTACTCAAACTAACAAAGATTCAATTTCTAACTTTATTAGATGATTGTAGACAAGTGAGTTCTTATCGACGTCGGCCTTCTTAAACCGATGCTCAAGGGTCAGCCTAGATGCTTGAAAAATATTTGAAATCCATTAAATTTTGAAAAAAAGCAAAATCTTAATTTAAAAGTTTGAAGAAATCGTGATTTAGTTCTTGATTTTGAAAAATTTCAGGTTTTGAAAAAAAGAAATTGATTATGTTTTCACGAACCTATTCTCTGATTTTTTAAAAATACTTCTAAGTTTCAAAAAATTCTGAAAATTTTAAAGAAGGTAGACATGAATATACATAATTAGAAAATATTTTTTATTGTTACTTTTAATGCTACAGATTCTCATAATTAAATCTATAACTACACATCATTTATGAACTCAAAACAGTTTTGTACTATAACATTAGAGGTTCAGAAAAACTGTGATATTTGGGTACTCAGACCTTCAATTTTTGTAAAATTTATTTTGTTAGAAAGGTATGGATGTTAGCTTTCCAAAAAAATAATTTTTACTCGATTTGATTCAATATGTAAAGAGATATTTAAGAAATAGCATACATATGTCATAGAGTTTAGACATGTCAAATCTCGACTTGATTGAATCAACAAATAATTACAAAAAAATTTGTGATCAGTCATGTGCAGAATGTAGTTTCAAAATTTCATATTTGCAGTAAAAGTGTGTATATGTTCTATCTTTCATTTAAACAGTCTATAACAATAAATCAATCAGTCCCAATCCTAAAAATCACGTGAATCATGAGGAAACAAAGAGGTTTATCATTTTGAGTTTGTGTAATAGAGTTGAAAGGATCTATATAGACGTTTATATCAAAGACAATATGAAAGAAGGATGAAGACAGGTCATGGATTCACATCAATACATCTTCATGGAGACTTAGGCTCCTTAATTACAAATTCTTCAAGGACTATGCAACTAGTAAAAGAAGAAAAACATGTAGGTGGAGATGGAAGACGATGTACAGCTAAAAGTGGACGGCGAGTGGTGACCTTCCTCTTCTCTCTTCCTCTTTCTTTCTCTCTTTCTCTCCCTCTCTTTCTTTTCTCTTGTTGTGCTGGGATTCTCTCAACTCGAATTGGATGCTTTGGAGCCTATTTGGAGCTCCTTTTATAGGCCAAAGGCTGCCTAGTTGCTGCAAATATTTCCAAGGCAAGCTGCCTTAATGGTGGGGCTTCATTTTGGAAGGTAAGTTCTGGCCAATCCTTCCAAATCCACTCTTGTTCGTATTAAGCAAGTGTTGTGCTGTGCACAGCTTTCCAAACCAGCTGCCCATCTTGTTGGGCAAGTGTTGTGCTATGCACAACTTTGCCAATCAACCATCCTAGATGTTAGGAAGGTGCTGTAAAAATTTCTTTTATTGCATCCCTCATATACGGATGTAGAATGTTTGATGTAGAGTGCTAACAGCAGCACATTAATCAAATAAGAAATGCAGTTCGCAAGAGCAACACCTCTGTAACTAAGCCCATATTTAAAGACCAGGGCCCAACATATAAAAAAATGCAACAGTGTGCAAAATCCAGTGCTTAGCATCATGGGAAAAACATTGTTGTGGGACTGAAGGAACCTGACTTGACTTTGTAGTATGCCATAAGAGAAGAGGGCTGGAATCATCCATCTAGAATAGGTCCCTGCTTCCCTTGATATATCTGGGTCTTGACCAAAAAACAGTAGAATCTCTTCCGTGTATGCCCACACAAAGGCAAGTGGAATGCTGAGAAAGGAAACAATAAGAATCAACCTCTGCACACCAACCATATGGTATTGTTTTGCCCCATAAGCCTAACCAGATAGAGTATCCAAAGTCGCAGCCAAGCCCAACTGTCGATTTGTGCCGAATCAGACCAAGACCTTCCACTAGGTTGCCTTAGGTTCGTTGCATGATCTTGCTGGTCATAGCTTCCAATTAGGAAGGTTACTGGACATGACTTCCATTTAGGAAGGTTGCTGGATATGACTTCCGTTTAGGAATGTTGCTAGACACGACTTTCATTTAGGCAGGTTGCTGGACATGACTTTCATTTAGGAAACTTGCTTTGAGGGATTTGGCCAATGTTGAACATGGCTTGATAAGACCCTGAAAACTTGCCAAAGATGTCGTCCACTTCAACTTGCTAAAGTCGATAAGTCTTTGTCAAAATGCTACATTCGGTTCAAGCTGCTTGGAAAGGCAAGTTGTTGAATGAACTTGTCATGAGAAGCAACTCAAGCTGTATTGCGATGATGATGATCTGTTGTGAACGACCATCCAAGGGTCATGGTGAATTACCATATTTGAAGCCACACCGGTTGCTTCCTTTCCACTGATTTTGGTAACCCATGTCGTTTTAATTTTAGTAACTTCGGTGATTGAGCCAAATATGGAAAGTTTCCTTCCTCTTATGTTGAAGACGATACAAATTGGTCTAACCGAAATATTTTCTCATGCCACCCACACTTAACCTTATGGCAACGTCAGCAAATTTCTTGTTGATGACCTGCCAAATTTAGTGTCAGCTTGCTCAATTACACGTTGCTTTCCTTTCTTTTAGCTGATGATGAGCTCCTCTTTTTGGACATCGGTCTTCTTTCCGAATGTGAATCTTCCTCCCTGGGGTGCCTACTTTCCTTCTTTGAGTGTCGGTTTTCCTTTTTCGAACGTCAACTTCCTTGTTGTGGGACTGAAGGAACCTGACTTGACTTTGTAGTATGCCATAAGAGAAGAGGGCTGGAATCATCCATCTAGAATAGGTCCCTGCTTCCCTTGATATATCTGGGTCTCGACCAAAAAACAGTAGAATCTCTTCCGTGTATGCCCACACAAAGGCAAGTGGAATGATGAGAAAGGAAACAATAAGAATCAACCTCTGCACACCAACCATATGGTATTGTTTTGCCCCATAAGCCTAACGAGATAGAGTATCCAAAGTCGCAGCCAAGCCCAACTATCGATTTGTGCCGAATCAGACCAAGACCTTCCACTAGGTTGCCTTAGGTTCGTTGCATGATCTTGCTGGTCATAGCTTCCAATTAGGAAGGTTGTTGGACATGACTTCCATTTAGGAAGGTTGCTAGATATGACTTTCATTTAGGAAAGTTGCTGGATATGACTTTTTAGGCAGGTTGCTGGACATGACTTTCATTTAGGAAACTTGCTTTGAGGGATTCAACCAAGGCTGAACATGTTTTGATAAGACCCTGAAAACTTGCCAAAGATGTCGTCCACTTCAACTTGCTAAAGTCGACAAGTCTTTGTCAAAATGCTACATTCGGTTCAAGCTGCTTGGAAAGGCAAGTTGCTGAATGAACTTGTCATGATAAGCAACTCAAGCTGTATTGCGATGATGATGATCTGCTGTGAACGACCATCCAAGGGTCATGGTGAATTACCATATTTGAAGCCACACCGGTTGCTTCCTTTCCACTGATTTTGGTAACCCATGTCATTTTAATTTTAGTAACTTCGGTGATTGAGCCAAATATGGAAAGTTTCTTTCTTCTTATGTTGAAGACAATACGAATTGGTGACTTACCGAAACATATTCTCAAGCTACCCACGCTTAGCCTTATGGTAACGTCGGCAAATTTCTTCTTGATGACTTGCCAAATTTTGTGTCATAGCTTGCCCAATTACACATTGCTTTCCTTTCTTTTAGCTGATGATGAGCTCCTCTTTTTGGACATCGGTCTTCTTTTCGAATGTGAATCTTCCTCCCTGGGGTGCCTGCTTTCCTTCTTTGAGTGTCGGTTTTCCTTTTTCGAACGTCAACTTCTTTTTTGACACCAACTTGCTTCTTTCACACATGTAGCTAAAAATGACAAGTTACCTTACCCAACTATGCCAAAATTGGCAAGTGTTCGATCACTGCCCTTTTGGTCGCCTCAATCAGTCTCTTTCCAATCTAGATTTCGTATATGGCAAGTTTCAAAACACTTTTCAAAGGAATCTCTTTTTACATTTGGAAATATCATTCTAAAGGAAATTTTCAAATGCTATTTTTAGAAAGTGTGAACCCTTATCTCCAACACTTTCCTTCCTGTTTCTCATTTTTAAAAGTAAATTGTTTGAGGTCCTCATCCTCTGAGGAAAATCTTTAAAGAAGGCAAAGTCATGCCATTTTGGTTGTGAGGCCAAAATGGTCATTTTATGAGATGTTATCCAAATTTGAGTTTTCCTGAAAGGGATATAACATTCTATCCTTTTGAGGCTGCGATAAAATTTTGACACCCAAAATGAGCTTATTTGAAGAATTTTATTTAAAAACTCAAAGCTGCCAAAAATAGCTAACTTTCTAAAAAAGAAAATTTTGATAAAAATTTTGGGTGTTTACACTAGTGATCCTAGAAAGCCAAAATTCAAATTCAAAAGGGAACTTGAACTGTTGAAACTTAAGAGATCAAAGGGATGACTTCTCATTTAAGCTTGCTCATCCTATCCTATGTAATGTATTGATTGAAAACTTGATTTATACAAAAATTAAATGAGAAATTCCCTCTCTATTGGATGCGTAATCTTTTAAAGAAAAAGGAACACATTGTGTTCACTATAGTTGATCATGTTTAAGATATATGGAAGACAACAATAAATTGCTGCCAATTTATTTTGCAGCACTTAAGAAGACAAGGCAAATGAAATCTTATATAAGCACTAAATTTTGGGACACTTATTTATTGTTGTTTGAGTATTGGAGTATATCCTATCTCTCTCACCCACATATATAGTTCTTATTATGACAATAACTAAGCCTTTTTCATATTAGATGTGATCGGTTATATAGATTATTTGTTTTCATAGAGCTGAATCACGTGTCATGCTAACCATTAACTCAACATAAGCTAGACCCTTTTTTATTGTTTCCTTCCAACACTTTTGTATTCTTTTTCTTCTTTTTTTAACATTTTTACGATTTAGTTTCTCATACTATTTTACCGGAGTTTCTTATGGTCATCTTTCTACATGTTTAAATTATTTTAAATGATTTTTTCTTATTTTATCATCTATTAGTGCCACTCCCAATTTGTTTTTAATAATTTTACTATGTACATTGTCTTTCTTTTGTGTAATGACTCATCCATCTCAATATCATATCTTTTCTACATCTTGAAGATTAATGGCTCAATATTTATAACCATAAAATATGGCATGTCTAATTGCTACTCTATGATATTTGTCTTTCAATTTTAATGATATTTTCTTATTAAATAAAATACCTTATATAACTCTCTATTTTAGCCAACCTAGATTGATTCTATGCATAACATCCTATCAATTCTAACATTAGGTATTTACAACTTTTCTGATAAGGGATTCATTATGTATGATTTTGTTGTGTTTGTGTTGATTCGATTATAACATAGTACTTACTGTTAGAAATAGAAAGCGCTCTTAAATTTGGCATTTCTCTTTTGGAATCAACAAATGTCAAACCTTGCAAATTCAGAAAGTGTTGCATCAGGAAACATCCAAATGCTTTTGTATGATCCAATATCTCGAAGTGCTACTAATTTGTATATGTATATATACTCTTGGCACCACACACAACCATTAGATACCGAAGGATGTATCTCAGAGTGTGCAACCTTTTCAGGGCTGCATCTTCCATCTCGTTTTTTACGCAAATATTGACTGGGGCGAAGATTATTTGAACTGGAAAAAGTTTTAGAAATGTGAAGCATACGATAGGCAAGGGATTCCATGGAAACTTAATTGGGCGAGGCTGGTCATTAAGAATGATTCTCTCAAGCAATTCACTGAGAAGGTAAATCTTAGAAAAAGGGAGACATAGTATTTCCCTAACGTATAAAGAGGAAATATTTCATCTATGGAGAAAATATGACACGGAACAGGTGAATCACTGAAAGGAAGACACACAGTACCGACGTTCGACGGGCAATGTAGAGAGAGAGAGAGAGAGAGAGAGAGAGAGAGAGAGAGAGAGAGAGAGAGAGGAGAGAGGAGAGATTGAGAGAGATTATTCTACTTGTGGAAGAAACTTTAGCAAAACAGCCTATTTATTCTATTTGGTAACGTTGGGGATGTATTTGAGACTCTTCTAACATAAAGAGCATAATTTCTCCTAGGTTCAAATCCAAGCAATAATAAACCTTCTCCCCACATAACATGCGAGAAATAGAGAAGAGATGTTCATCAGCCCATGACGAAGTGCCGAGTCCTTTCGTCTTTCTCAAACCCTCTCACAATACTCAATCACACACACTTGTGTGTACTCATAGAAGAAAACAAATCCAAAATAAAATGATAAGAGTGGATGAAGTATATTTTCCCCTATTTCTCGAGAAAATTCTGCATGGAGTTAACAGTAGAAGACTTCGAATTTGGTAATTACGCAGTGTGTTAACAAAAGTAAGTTATTATGAATGGTCACTTTCGGCCTCCAATAATGCCCTTACGAAATCTTAAAAGAAAGGATCATCTTTCCTGATTTTGTAGGTTGTATTCTGTTCGACAGAATCATTAGGTATTACGGTTGTAGACGTGATTTTATTTCAAATCGTGGGATCCGAAATCAAACCCTCGAACTACGTCAAGTTGCGCGAGCGTGCCAAATCTGTAGACGTGATTTTATTTCAAATCATGGGATTCAAAATCAAACCCTCGAACTACGTCGGGTTGCGCGAGCGTGCCAGTTAGTTTATCAAAACTAACAAATTTTGATTTTTTGACTTCTAAGAACGATTGTGGACAAGTGAGATCTTTTCGACTTAGGCCTTCTTGAACCGGTGCTCAAGGGTCAGCCTAGACGCTTGAAATTTGTTTGAATCGGTTAATTCGAGAAAGGAAAAACCAGATTTTTCAATAGTTTCAGATTTGTGTTTAAGTTCTTGATTTCTGAAAATTTTCGGATTCTGAAAGTTGCAGAATCTGTTCAGTTCCAAAGACCTGTTCTTCGAATTTTTAAAAATACTTCTGATTCTCCAAAAATTCTAAAACTTTTACAGAATAGAGATACTTGTGTGTAGAATCAGAATATATTTTTATTTTATAATTTTGTTCTTTATTTTCTGAGAATTAAATACAGAATTAGAAACTGTTATAAAATTCGGAACAGCCCTGTTTCTGTGAATCAGAAGCTCAGAAAAACAGCAATATCTCAGCACTCAGTCATCCAATTTCGATAAAATTTATTGTGTTAGAAAGATACGGATGTTAGGTTTCCGAAGAATCAAATTTCATCCAATTTCATTCAATGGTTGAAGAGATATGGGCAAAAGAACAGAGGTCTGTTACTGAACGTTCTGTTTCTGTAAAACGTAATCTGGATTTTGTATAAACTTCACGGATCTAATTGGCTAGGCAACAGTTCATAAAAATTCCTCAAAATTTTATCTAAGAACGTCTGATATGTCTAGATTATTCATGCAAAATTTCGAAGCAATTGGATTATCCGTTTGTCTATAAAAATTCCGTGATCAAACGCGTGTGCAAGGACATTTTCAGAAACCAAGTTTGCAGAAAATTTCAGAAAGTTCCTAACGTGATTCTAAAACGAAATTCAACCTGTATCAGTCCTAATGATGCATGGAAATCATCTAAACATGGATTTTAATTCCGTTCATGAAGGAATCATGCATGTTTGTATCGATATAAATGAAGAACATGGGCTCAAGGCCTTGATTCACGTACAAATTTCCAGAATCTGTGCTTTTTCAGATTCTCATGAATTAAAACCAATTTGTGCAAGAATTCCAACCTGTGTGAGTGAGAGGGGACGTAGGAGCACTTCGCCGGACGATCGTCGGACGTCGGATCCAGGCCGGACTTCCTTCTTCTCCTTCTTCTCTTCCTTTCTCTCTCTCTCTCTCTATTTCTCTGAATTTTTGGACTGAACCTCTTGATGCTCGTTGGTTGATGGTCGCTGGTTGATGGAACATGGATACCTGTTGGTTGGGATTTGGATGAGTTCGATTTTGATAAACTCGATCTCTTGGCTGATCTCCTCTGATCTGATTTGATAAGCATAATCCTCTGTATTTGATTCCATCTGGTTTGCTGAACGTTATCTGAATTATTTGAACGTTGTTTGTAATGTGAGTTGTTATTTCCTTGGTTTTATCTTTAACGTAATCTTCTGCTCCTTTTTCAATCTATCACAGATAAGGATGAGAAATTCTGCAGCTAGCACGTTCTGTTGAAGGTTGTTGACCAGATTCAGCTGGAAGTCGTTGAAGTCTGTTGAAGATCAGTTCACGAGAATGATCATCACAATGGGTCATCTTTTCCAACCGAACTCCTTTCTCAAATGATGATCAATTCTGAAAATTTGGTCTTCGTGTAAGTATTTCATCAAGGATTCTGTGAGTGCCGCAGAAGATTCAGAGTCACGTCCAATGTTTCTTTTGTGTTACTGCAATAGTGAATAGCTTGTTCCTAACTGCTAATATTTGCAGCCTTCATGCCAGTTCTTTTTATCATCACGTGCTGGAGTTTTGCTGGAATCATTTCAAAGCAATCCCCACAACACACAGATCATAAGATTCTAACAAGGATTCGACTTCATCCTGATAAAAAAAATATGACTTTCATCTAGGGACCTCCACTCGAGCCCGTGAGAATTCCCAATTGATTAAAAGATGTAAGCCTTATTCAGTTGATTCTCAATTCCAACCTCATTCATGAAACATCTGAACTGAAGCTTTGAAATGCATATGAACACCACTAAGATAGTCTAGCAGTAAATGCAAATGATGTTACATACTTACCTATTAGGAACATATTTGAATTAGGCCCATGTTACGTTTTTGAAAATCAACTTTCATGCTCATTCAATCCTTTCCACGAGTGTTGGGATATTAAAATTGCTCTTATCATAACATATCAATAGCATACCAGTAACAAATGACAATGCAAATTGATGTATATCAATACTAATTACCTAATACCCAAACATAACGTAGACACGTTACGAGAGGCGTTCGATACCAAACCTTCATTTTTGGAGGCTTTCGTTCTTGCTTCCACCTTTCCTTTCTTTTGATAATACCGACCTTACCCTCTAGAAATTGATTTCTTTCCAAATGTGAGCTTTTCTTTCTAGGAAGCTCACTTTCCCTTTTTGATGCCCGTTTTCCCTTTTTGGGCGTCCACCTTCTTTTTTAGGTGTCAACTTGTCTTTTCAATGCCTTTTTCTTTCGAAGAGGAAAGCTTTCAACATACTTTTCGTAATAAATCTTTTAGGGAAATGAAATCCTGTTTTTTCAGTACTAAGGGCAAAATCGTCATTTTTCCAAATTTTGTCAAAACTCAAAACTTTCAGAACGGAAAGCATTCTTTCATCATTTTAAAGCTTTAATAAAATTTTGGTACCAAAACAAACTCGTTTAGTACCTTTTTCCTTCGAAAACCCCAAAATTTGCCAAAACGGCCACTTTCCTAAAAAGGTAAGAATTTTAAAAAAAATTTTGGGTGTCTACAACGGTGAAAAATGGTTACGGGTTCAAAGATAAAAGGTGGCCTTGCTTTTTTTTGCAAACAAAAGGTGAACTCAGTCATAGGTCTGAGTACCGGGTATGGATATGTTCGAGATCGATGCTTCTTTCTGGTGTTAAACAATTAGTTGAGCTTGAGTTCATGGCGAAACTGGTGACCATCTAGCTTTTTCTTCTTTTATTTTTTTAAGAAGAAGCTAATATATGATAAAATAAATCCTTTTAGTGTGTTATGAATGTTAAAGTATTTGACTTTTCTCACTCTGGCTAATTTAAGAGGTTAACTGCTTGGTTCTATATAACGCTTCAAAAACATGCTCAAATTCAATCTAAACGTACTACTAGTAAGCTGGAAAGTTTATCTACTAATTTCACAAAAGTAAATATTTAATGCCAAATATGTTTATTCTTATTTAACAATTAACGAACTAATTTCAGGTCTTTATTTTACGATATTAAATATCTAATGCTAGATATATGTTTAACTTTATTTTACAATCAACAAGCTGAGCCGCAGCTCCTTTTCTCCATGTTGAGTTGTCACCCGACGCTGCCTCATACGCTTTCCTCTCTTTCCTTCTCAGGCCTTGAGCTGTTCCTGCAGTTTCCCCATCTCTCTAAAGCGAAGGAAGAGTTTGAGGTGCCACTGATTGAGCAAGGCATCAGGCAGCAGCTGGCTCACCGCAAACCACTGAATGTTATGAGCCCAATAAGGTGCACAGAGCGACTCTTGCCCGATTCGTCGAAGACACCACTCCGCAAACTTTTCCGGTGAGGGAACAAAGAAGGAAGGCTTCCTGTTTATCATCTTTGTTGCCACTAACAGAGGAACCTAATTGATTACAGTGAGAACATGACACTGCCTTGTGAATGACTGGTATATGTGAAAGAACACTAGAAAAATGGCTTCTATCCAGAAAACTCGTGACAGTAAGAGGATCCGGTTGTGTTCCCAATTTCATGTTTGGGTCCTTCTCATGTTTTCTCGTTTCGTGTCCATGTCAGAAACAGGTCAACTCAAAACGTCTCAATTTTTTGTTACTTTGGTACAGGGAATTTCCGGGTAGTGTTCTTGGGGGTGTTATAATTAGCCTTTGGTGTTTTGCATTGTGTTCATCTCTTGTCATTTCATGTTATGTCAAAACAAGTAATTTGCACTCAGAGCGATGCTTGCTCCTGGCATGTACATTAGGCTTTGACCTCCGTGTGTAACCAGTAGAAAGATAAGGTAAACTAGTTATTGGACACTTTAGGGTGTTTTGACTCATGGTGTAAAGTCCCTGGTACTTGAACCAAAACTTTAGACTTACGTGGGTTTGTAATTATGTTTTAAAAAATTAAACTAAAGGACTAACTTACATGTACTTGTAACTATGTTTTGAGAAACTATGCTTATGCATTTCATTTAGGAATAGTACTGATACTTGGTTTTTATATTAAAGAATGAGGTACTTAAGTTTTTGTGCAAGTATGTAAGTCCACATTTCTTTGATGACAATGTTTTTTACTCAAATTAGACCCGTGGAACGATAGACATGTTTCACATTTGATCCATACGAAAACTGAAAACTGTGAACACCAAAAATTGAAGTTTAGTTTTCCTACATCTTTGTATCAAAAACACCCTAATGTGTCCATAGGAGGGGGCATGGTGTAATTAAAGGATGATGAGTTCTCTTACGAGAGATCAGGAGTTCAACCCTTTGGGGGCCCAAATGATGTGTCTCGCAGGGGTCTTCCTAACCGCAGTTTGCCATTCAGAAAATTAAAGAACTCACCTGACACTGCACATCTATGCCGAATTGTTTGTACTCCACGCTGAGACTCCTCGAAAACTGACCGATGTACCTGCAAGCAAATTTTGATAGTGTAAGCACTTCAAATCAATTCAAATGGAGAACACTCATCCTTCTCTTGGTCTTCCATAAGCATGCTTAGCTTCAAAGTTTTGATGGGATCTTCGTGCATTTGTGTGGGAATAATTACATCTTTTTATAAAACCACCAACAAAGTTTTAATGGGGGCTTGGGACCTGCTGTACATGAACCCTCTTGCGTGTTATATAAAGGACTTGAAAGCATAAATTTTCTCGTATATGTCCTAAATAAGTGCTACACACTAAGCTGTGCTGCGGGAATAAACTGCTTCTGCTATTTGTTTTCTGCATCTTTGGACTGTATTTCAACTGTTCCTTCCAAATGAGGGCCTCTGAATATATGCATGTCTACTCATTTTGGAAGCAAAGTTTGGTATGAACTCTCTTGGAGAGTGTGGTGTATGTCTGTTCAATCAAAACCTCAGCAAGTAATAGACGACCAATCATCATAGTTAAGCAAATTAGCAGGCAGAATTTTCATGCCTTCTGCGCAGAACATAAATATTCAAGTTCTTCACAAAATGTCAATATAGATATTGATCTTAGAGAACATATTATGGTATTTAGATATACATATTCATGCAATATCGAGCATAATGCATGGTTCGGTACATGAATGGACGATAAAAGATGGGCATCTTGTACGAGTAAGATTTACGTCCCAATCCCTACCCCCAAACTTGATCAGATAAGATTAATTTTGATTTGCTAAAGCTTAAAGTTACCAGCATCAGACCCATTTATGTCCTTGCCGAAGAGCCTTCACTGATGAAATCTAAGGCTCTCCACGGTTTTACACAGCACAGAACATTTTCTGGGCTTTGTGTTGATTAACAGCGGTCACACTTTGTGTTGATTAACACAACGGGAAAACTGTAGGAAATCCTTTGGATTCCACCAATATTGTTTACCATGCATTGCTCGTCATGCGTGGGTTGATGAAGAACCGTGAATATGAGTTCCAGAGGTGGGTGGCATCGTTTGCTCTCAAATACCCCACCTCCACCGTCGGCATATCCTGTTCTTCACTAGTGCTTGGGGCGGTCCTCTCTCAGAATGTGGCTGACACTAATTTATGAGCAATAATATAATAGGCCCCAATCTTTTTATAATGTTGCATCTATGTCGTGGGTAACATGGATAAAAAAAAAAAACATGCATGGACACACAGACACGCACCCAGGGAACACAAAAGACTTGGTGTATCACCTGATCAATTTTCATTTATGACCAATGTGAGACCAAAGCAAAGAGTGGTGGCCGATGCTTGCAGGTGAGCCAATTGAATGCAGAAATAAATGAAGGCAGTGATAGGTCACACATGCATGCATTTGAGCTACCCATTGAAATAAATACGGTCGCACGGTGACCTCTCTTCGTTAGGTTGTGCCCTGTGTCATGCTTTTCACTTAATTCCGCCCACTGGGAAAACGAAAACTCGAACTGGTTTGTACTTCAACCTAAAAGAGATTCCATAAATTCGATCATCAGGAGGTTCATTCCTAGTCCAAGGTTCAGATCTTCACTTAATGGAGTGTGGGGTTATTTTTAACTTATGCCATAAGTCAGATTGATCCAATTTCGATAATTCATCTTTGCTTGTAAAGAGATCGACAATTTTGACAAATTTTACAACAAAGAAGCCAATCTTTTCTCCCTAAAGAATGGTTAATCTAATTAAGCAATTATTGGTGTGTCGGTTCTATGATATATTTTCATGAATTTTCCTTAACTCTGATCCATTATTTGAAATACGACAGTAAATTTCTTTTAAAACCAAATTGGTGCTTGGCCTCAAAGTTCATGCCCACAAAGCAAAGCTTCTCCCACAGCCAGTGGGATAGGCTACATAGATTTTAGTCGTTATTGAGCTCAAATTATTATACTAGTATTAATTCCAAAAAGGCAGACCTTCCTTCTGACACTTTAGAGGCCTGCTTCTCCCTCTTTGAATCGCCAGTGTTTCGTCTTTGTCGAATTTTATGAGTGCTTGTTGAGGGTATCTATGACTTCTGCAGTTGTCATAGCAAGGCACTTCTTTAAGAGCTTTAGTATCTGTAGCAGAAAGTTCATCACCCCAAACGATAAAGAAAAATGTGACAAGCATCATGAATTTGGAGGTCTTTTCAGGATCTTAGATTGCTCGCCTGCGTTTGGGTATCCACACTTTCTTTTAATTAGTTTTCTAACTGCATAAATGTCTAATTGTCAGCAAGAAGTAGAGAAGATCCTTTATGTAAATAAATTCCCCAAGACCTACTATAATGACCAAAGTGTTTGTCCACGTAGAATTAGCTAGAGAACACAACGGATAAGGTTCCGTCTCCATGGAAATATAAAGACTGCTTCTGCTAAAATAAGATCATAGCCTCACTAGATCTTTGACCTGATATTCATCAAAATCATCCCAAACTTGGAAGTTCCTCCGTTCGGAAATCCTAACGAGTTCTCTTTCATCATGCACCCTTAACTAGCATGAAATCTGGCAAACACACAGAGACAGACCGACGGACACACACACACACACACACACAGAGAGACGTACGTTTTAGTTGCTGCATAGACGGTGTTTAAAGGATAAGAAGGCAGAAGAGAGCCTGCTCCAGACCCTATGTTAACAATGGCTCCCTTCTTCTTCTTCAGCATCACTGGAAGCACAAGGTGAGTAAGCCTTGTTGTTGCCTGTACATTCACTCTGATGATGCTATCTACCAGCTGTTCATCAGCTTCATGCAAGAACCTCGGACACCCATAACCAGCGCCAGCATTATTGATCAAGATGCCAATGTCCAGGCCGTCGATCCCCTCCTTGATCCTCTTCATCCCGTCGTCGATATCTCCTGACAAATCAACCACAATATTCTTGACCTTTATGGAACTGTACATTTTGAGTATGTCGCCGGAAACCGAGCTGAGCTTGGACGGATTGCGACCCACTAGGACCAAGTTCAGGCCTTGTCGCGCCAAGAGAAAGGCAAGTTCCTTTCCTATGCCATCAGTAGGACCTGTCACAATAACCCATGAACCATATCGCTTGAGGTCCTTAATTGGCCTTAGGAACGATGCCCACAACCAGTGTATTAGCACTAATAACGCTTTGCAAATATGAAAGATGCCTAGTGCTGCACAGAGGAAGAGCATAATTTGGAACACCATTTTTGTTTTGCTTGAGGGAAGATAGGTTAGATGGTGTGGGAGCATGAAGAAGAGAAGAGAAATACGTCCTTGCTACTTGTACAATAACTCTCAGCCTATATACTGCTTTTGTCCGTGTGATCTTTTTAATGTATTTATTGAGAACAGTACTATTTAGTATTTACTTGACCTGGTTTCCTAACTACCCAATAATGTCACAACCGCCTTCCTCCGTGATAGATTATCTTACCTTTTCGTCTCAATGGTTGTGCTGCTTTTCCTCTCAGTTCATGATGAGGTTCCTTCTGAAGTAGCAGCTTGGTTGAAAGAAAGGAGTTGCATTAGCTAGCTGACAAAACTGTGTTAATGTGACGTATCGACTCAGATCTTATGTATAAAACTTTGTTTAACCATTAGGATGCGACGTATCGACTAATGGTTGTGCTGCTTTTCCTCTCAGTTCATGATGAAGTTCCTTCTCAAGTAGCAGCTTGGTCGAAAGAAAGGGGTTGCATTAGCTAGCTGACAGACAAAACTTTGTTAATGTGACGTATCGACTCCTAACCTTTAGGATGCGACGTATCGACTCGGATCCTATGCATAAAACTTTGTTCAACCTTTAGGACGCGACTTATCGAACTCGGATATTATATATTGATACTCCAAATTTAAGGAGTTTAGGCAAGAACAGTACTAAGATGGAGGACCGTGAAACCTCTAGCAGGGCCCCAATGGTTAAGGTTAAGATTAGGCTACTGCTAGCTTTCTGCAATAACATTTAACGTTTGTAAGGAACTCAAAAGATGAATATGACCCACAGATATGTAAAGGTGTTCTGTGTTGGTTGACTGCATGTTGGGCTGCTGCAATATCAGGTGAGATGCTTCCAACTCATCTCATCTCAGCTTGTTGGAAGCTCACCTCCTGGTTTAGTGATTTTAATGTGAAGAGATGTGGGTCCACTCATATTGTTAGGTAGTACAAACCGCAAACTTGCCTGGATTACCAGCTTGGCGTTTGCAGACTCGTCGCCAAATATGCAGATAATTACAGAATCATGATAGCACTATTAGTTGCATACTCGTGTTGGCGTCCTCAATGGTTCGAGAGCTTTACTTTTACAGTGCAGATATCAGTAAAGATTCTAATAATCGACTTCATTAAGAATTTCATTATTTTTAAGAGAAAAGTATGTAAAATAATTTAACTTCTTTTGAAGTTAATATGATGAAATAGTTCATGTATGTCTAAAGTTTAGTACCTATCCTTAAGAGTTCAATATGGAGGATATACTAGAAGCAACACAACAACAAACCCTTTTCTTAAATTAGATAGTGCCAACTACATGGATTCCTTGTTTCCATAGAACTCGATGATGTGTTTATATTGCTAGCTGTTAACTCGGTTGGGGTCTTACATGATATCAAGCTAGATGAAGTAGCTTATAATAAAAAAAAAATACCAAATATATGTCTAATTTTATAGCTATATACTTAGTCGAATTTGCTAAATTGGCTTGTTCCAAGATGATTACCAACTCTTCATAATTTGTACATAAAGTTTGTCATGAATATACTTGCTAGGGGCCTTCCTAACCCTGCTATACAAACAACAACTAAGCCTTTTCCCATACTAGACGGGGTCGGCTACATGGATTCTTTGTTTCCCCCTATCGTTGAGCTAGATCATTCTTTATTGTTTCTTTTCAACACTTTTGTGGTCGTCCTCTAACTCTTTTAATACTTTCAAAATTTAGTTTTTCATACCTTCTTAAAAGTTCTTCTTTTGATCTTCTTTCTATATGTCCAAATCTACTTAAACGATATTCTCTCATTTAATCCTCTATTGGTGTCACTCCTAATTTGGAAAGGTAATTTCAGTTGCTTTGATCTTCTTTCTATATGTCCTAACCCTGCTATGTATCTAGAAAAAACTGTGGCCAGCAACGTAATGATACGGATGTTTCTATTGGCATTAATGATTCTTACTTACCTCAAATCAATGTCAAAGGGCTCACACATAAAGGTATTTTCTGTTTGACTTGCACTTGTTTATTTGGCATCAACGGAATTTCATCTTCTTCCTCATAATTGCAAAACCACCAACTACTCATGCATTAACCGATAAAGCAAATAGTTTCATTCATTATTGAATAGAACATGTTTTAATTTAATGACAGTAACTTTTATGAATGGGAAATGATTAAAGCAACTGAAATTACCTTTTCTTAAGAAAATAAGTAATTGTATTTTAGGGCAAAATAAAACCCTGCTCATGTTCCCACTAACAGGAAGCTTGCCTAAGTTATGGATATTTCTGAAAACTCACACAATCTTCTTGTCAATCGAAGATAATGCCCTAGGAATTTTGCCTATGGATGGCAACTGGGCTGGATGGGGCTGGAGTTTTCACTCCAGCCGCACCCGCTCCACCCGAGAATCTCCTTTATACACCCTGTCCCGTCCTGAATCAAACCCTCACCCTTACCTTTTTGTTACAACTCGGCCCCATCCCATCTCACCTCAACCTATAAAAACAGCATTTTTAAAAATAATTTAATATTATATATTCTACATAAAATACAAATTCATAAATACTTATAAACATATATATATATATATACATATATATATATATATATATATATATATATATATATATATATATATCGGGGTGGTTTTATCTTAAACTTGACCATGCCCCGGCCCGCCCCTCCTATAGGTTTTTCATCTCTTGCCCTGCCCTTTAGTGAGGCGGGTTCTTTTCCTTGAGAATCCTCTCCACGTGGGGTGGCGCGGGTAGAAAGTGTCATCTCTATTCGTGCAGCCGCATGCTGCATGTATGTTGAACTACCAATTTTAACAAGATTATGATGATCCATCAAGGATCTATTTACTTGAGAAGAATAGCAGAACTAAATCGTTTTACAGGGATACCTAGTGTCGACGACCGCCCTGATAAAAAACTCGTAAGTTTTTTTTTTGCATCGGCCTGATAATTTTGGTTTCTCCTCTTGATGCAACCCTCATATTAAATGGAAACACACACTTAGGTTCATGTATTGAAGATATTAATTCAATCTAGGTCGATTGTGGGATCAAGTAAATGATCACTGTATGGTTTTGTTAAGAAGTATGACGTTAGATGTGCTTTCTACAATATCATAAACTTGGGATTCTTTAGCAATGTAATGATATCGATGTTTTTATTGGCATTAATGATTTTTAACTACCTTACATCTATGTCAAATAGCTCGCAGATAATGGCATTTCCTGTTTGAGTTGCAACTATTTATTTGGCATCAGGGAATTTCATTTTCTTCCTCATAATTGCAAAACCACCAATTGCTGATGCATATTGATAAAGCAAATAGTTTCACACATTATCGAATAGACCATGTTCTCATTTAAAGATAGTAAGCTTTATTAATTAGAAATGATTAAAGCAATTGAATTACCTTTTCTTGAGCAAAATAAACCATGCTCAAGTTTAAGCATGATTAAGAACTTTTTGCAGTAAGGTGAAGCATGTGGATATTTAGAAAAGGCAAGTATGGTGTCTTTTTATAGGAAGTGAAAAGGGGTATTTACAACCTCATTATGTTGTCTTGTTTAGTTATCCATTTTGACTGCCGACTCTTGAACTCTTTTATTGTGTTCTAAATTTCTGGGTATAATTGTTTCTAGTTCTCTTTTGGAATGATGTCTCGTATAATTTTAGATATATGGGTGATCATTGGGTTACAGTGTTACCCCTGTGGTTGAATAGAATTTTGATATCCCATACTCTCTTTACATCTTGTATGGGATAATTTCGTCTATAAATACTTGGGTACAAGTATTTTATCATATAAGGAATATTATGCTTTCTTATTACTATGGTTTTATAGTTTCATTGCTTGTGCCTGCGATACCAAAGTCAATGGCGAGCTTGCATGATATATTTCTGTCATTATGTTTGGCACAAAGTTATCAGTTACCTCTCTTTTCATAGTGTGTCATTCAACAAATTGTGTCCTTGCAACACTTTGGAGCGATGGTGCTTGCTATAGTTTCTGGAATTCTTAAGTTCGTGTATTGAAGATATTAGTTCAATCTGGGTCAAGTTTCTGGCTTTTGTTAAGAACGTATGAACTCGGGTGTGCTTTCAACAATATCCCAAGCTTAGAAATGTTTTAGCATTTTCACTAAAACTTAGGGCTGCTTTATACTATTTCTAAGAGCGTGACTTCGATTTCCTAAACGTGACTGTGGGTTTCCCAAAAAGTGTAAGTGGTGATCTTGTGTATCAGGTAGACATGATGAGAGACGTTTAGGTTGGGCTTTTATCCTGCTTTTTTTTTTGTATTTCTAAAAATACCAACAATTTCATGCTTTGGTTCGCTCATCTTCGTGTCAAAACCAGTCACTACAACAAAATGGGTCTATTCTGCCTCTTGGCAGAAACTATTACGGTTGTTGCCAATGGTCGGATTTGTTTATGATATATTCTAAGTGTTCAACATCCCGAATTATAGTGGTTTAATAATTGTGGCTGTTTGAGTCTCCTTTAACAGTCGGAACAAATTAAGTACAATAGCTGGTCCAGTGCGAAAATAATTTCTGTCCTTTCTTTCTCTCTCCCGCATTCGCTCTCGGACCTCCCTCCGGAATCGGTCCCACGAGCATATCCTCTCTCTCTCTCTCATTGTTGCTCCGGCCTTTGATTGCACCGACACTAGTAAAGTTTCTCTCCTCTTTCATCATTAGACCTATTTACTTCAATTTAATCAGTATATTATGTGATCAATCATTTATGAAATAATTTTATTTCATATTTATATCATACTTGAATTGTTTCATGTGAGTATTATTTCATATATTTTCAATTTTCAATTTTCTTATTGATGTAAACCGTTTGTTTCTTCTATGTTGAATTTTATCATATGAATCATCTAATATTCCTTCTCTAGTTTCATAGCGTTATTTGGTTAGATTTGATGATGAATATGTTTGTTTGTTAATTTTTATCCATGCTTATATTCTTTGTGTAGCCTTAAACCGAAAGTTGTTTATATGTTATAACACTTCTATGCTAATTAAGCATTAAAAAACAAATAAATTTCTTCAATATAATTTTTTAAAAGCATATATATTGTAATACGTATAGATGCTTATATTCTTTTTGACCCTCTATCATCTACATTCATACAAAAGGTACTTTTTGTGGATATGAACACTTTGGGCGGGTGCAGTCTGTACAGTTGTGTTACTTTGAAATTGCTATCCTACCTAAAAGATTCACAGTTTTCACGAAAAGCTATTTCAATATTACTGTGAAGGCTTTCTAACACTTCCAATCAATTTCTCGAAAAGAAAAATCCAATTAAGAGATGAAATAAATTCCCAATGGTGACAATGGATAAAATAGGCGCACACAAAAGCATAAAATATCATATAAAATCATAAACAATAATAGTATAGGGCTCGGACAGAATTATGAATTAAATGCATCCACTTGGGTCAAGTGGCAACTGACTCAACTAATTGAAGGCCTTGCTAGAAATCTGTACCTTCATTTAATAGTCTTACCACACATATCCTCAGCAAATCAAATATCAATTCCATCTTTGATATACACATATATAATTCAAGATATGCAAGAATTGGAAAAGTCGCTTTCATTCAAAGAATTCTTGGCCTGTACAGCCCTCTCTCTCACACACACAAACAAAAAACACGCATCCAAGTTGGCTTCCACCTGCATCGTAAATTTCAAGGGAGCCACTGCTTTGCATAATTTGCAAGGCTTGGTTTGTCAATTGTGATAATGTAAGAGAATACAGTGGATGAAATCAGCAATGCTCTTTCAAGGTCACAGATCCATGATCTAGGAGGTCCTGATCTACCACCAAAATGAATGTTATTTATGTAATCTTGATTACATGTCGATGACAAAGACGCACACACATGTGTGTGTGTGCTTGGGAGATGGCTAGATCATTGATCCCCAGGTCACCTGATCCAACCTCTTTTTCAACAACCCATAAAATATTGCATTTACATAAATGTAAACAGTTTAGAAAAGAAAATTTTGGATTCAGGTCCTATCTTATAGGAAGGAACTGACTCATGAGAATTAGATCTTGAGTTGAGTCCCCAATATTATGACAAGTGAAAATCATATAATATATGATGAACCCCGAAAATGTTTCTGCAGTTTATGATATATTCCTAAATAATTCCAGGTCATGTAAACGATAACTGAGACTTTTCACGTCGATTGACTGTCTTATCACCATCAATATTAATGCATTATGGTGGAATAGGCATAAAATCAAGACAAGAGATTAAATAATGCCCTTGAAAGACTTGACCTCTTCTTTTTCTCTCCATTTAATATTGTCAATTAAAGCTTAATGCACCTTTCAGGAAGAAGTAAAGCTTAAGTTCTCTCTCTCCCCAAATTAATATAGTCAACTTACGCACAACTTACTATCATGGTATTGGTGGCAACCCAACTTGATCTGGTCAACAAAAGTTTTAATTTGCCACTCACAAGAAAATACAAGTGAGTATAGTCAACTAAAACCTTAATTATCACACCCGGGGCCTACGAGCTAGGGTTCGTCCTTGACCCTCTCCGACTGATCAGTGTTGACATTCTCTTCCGATTCAATGATGTGTTATCTTGTGATTTCTTCTCAGGTGTAGAGTATCTATCCAACTTATGATTCTTAATCTCCTTCCGCTTCGTTGAGGGGAGCTTTTAGAGTTTGAGTTGATTTTTCCACACTCGATATCCATTGATCGTCTCTGTTTCTCGATTTGTTTGTGTTCTATAAACATGGAACCTCTGCGTTTTTACTTGATGTGTCTGACGTAACTACTCAACTATGTTTTGCTAGTTTTGGCTTTCTTGCTTCTTTTCTTAGGATTAGAGTTTACTATGTGATGGAGGGGATGTAGAACTCAGAGTTTGAATGCGAATTTAGAAGATGGAGGAGATCCCATAGTGAACTTCGTGAGACTGGGAATCGCCAGACACAGTTGATAATGAATGATTTTGTTAAAAGTATAATAAATTGCTGAAAAAATATTAGCAGAAATAATGAATGATCAGCATGAGAATTTTTCTGCATTTTAGCTGTGTAATAGAGATGGAATAACTACATTGAGTGAACTATGAAATTAGCGAGGGATTATCTGTGGGATGATGCACTCCTGATAGACATGAACAATCCTCGCTTCCCCATCCATGAAAAGATTATGAAGTTTAGCCAGAATTCTTCTTAGTTCTTAAGAACTTTTAGAGGTTTGAATCCATCGCCAACACTACTTTGTGAAAGCCCATATCCCAGTCCTGTCGAAGGCCGCCCCAAACTGCCCAAGCTTCTGCAAGTAAATCACTTCCAATGCCTACGTTTCTACTGAAACCTCCCAACCATCGTTTATAGGCATCTCTTGGAAGACTTCCGCTGCCCATGGCACCCATTTCTCCTATCTGCGAATTTGGTCTTTCTCCAACTATCATTAGGAGGTTAGGTAACAAAGATCTCTTGTAAAGAACGCTCCCTTCGCTGGTCATTGAGGGCTTCTACACGCTTTCTGCCACCGTTCGACCACCCGATGAAGTCGCTATGGAACCAATGTTGGAAGACTTCTTTGTTGCGTCAGTCCCAAATGAGCCAAGTAGTTAGCGCCCAACTTAAACACCAATGCTCGTTCCCTGTATGCAAATCTGAATTGACGTTAGCATGAAACCATCCATTTAGTGTAAGAGAGTAGAATAATGCTCTTCCTGAAGGCTGTATTACAGTTTATTTCAAACTCGACTTAAAGTTCAGTGCAACGCTCAAAGGATATGCTCAGGAAGTAACCGATTACTGTAAATCCACTTTCATTGGTCGTCTGAAGTGATCACGGAGAGAACACATCCTCCTCACAAATTTCAATTTTGATCAACAACCATGAAGCTGCCAGAACAGAGTCGTTGGTTCCCTTCCTCTCATCTCTACTAACTTTCCTTGATAGATATTCCCATAGAGTAGATAGCTATTCCATGTAGCCGAATCAGTTGGTTTACAAATAATCGATTCAGAAGAATCGGATGCTCTGCCATATTTAGTTTCTAGTATTGTCAAACCCTTCGTACCTTGTCCTTAATTTCTAGGTCAGCTTCATGATTCAGAAAACTTTTTCTGTCTTTGATATTTGTGTTTCCTTGAGACAAAGAAAAGTGTCTTTGATATTTGTCTGCCAGTTGAATTGCCGCCTTATTATGATGTCTCGTTTGGCTTCCGAAGACATTTTTTGGAGAATATGATCAGTGACTGGACTTATTTACTCTTTGACTAGTGAGACTGCAAAAGTTCTGACTTCTATGGTGTGATCAATTTGACTCATGGTAGCTTCACCAAAAGTAAGGTCATTCGCAAACATTGAATATGTGATCATTGACAAGATATTTTAGGATCGAAGATGCAGTACTGCTTTTAGCAGTTGTCCTTCTATTTCGTATTGAAAGTCGAAATTTGTTCAAAAGAAGAAAAAAATCGTTATTTCATGGGACTTCTTACACCTATGATTTCCATTGGAGTATTTTTGTCCTGTCAATATCTAATTGTCTCACTCTTGCATCTTGCATCTTGCATCTTGCATCTTTAACAACAACAACAACTAAGCCTTTTCCCATACTAGACAGGGTCGGCTTCACTCTTGCATCTTTCAAAAGGAAAAAATTATCTGTGAGTTGTTTCATTCTTGGACAATATGGTTAACGACTGGGAAATCATGCTTTTCAGGGTTCTTATAGAATATGGTGTATTAATTAATGCTATAAAAAAGCATATCTCAATGTGAAAGATCCAACAAAATTTTAAGAGAGTAGTCAGCTACGTAATGCAACAACCCTCTTCCTCGGTGTAGGTAATGGACTGGTTATGAAAAGATAGAGTTGTTAACTGCTCGATTTGGTTCTAGCTTCAATCAGGAATCACATTGCTGCTCGCGGTTTTTGGTATTTTGAGAACCGAAACCAAACCGTGGCATTGTTCGAACGAACCGAACCGACGGTTCCAAATGAGTTCAATTCTAAATCATGGTTCTTGTTGTAGTGCAGCATAAGACCAACGGTTAGGGGTCCAAGTAACAAGCTACCGTGAGCATTATCCTAAAAAAACAAAATAATTTAATATCGTATAGTCAATGATTAACTAATAGATATTAAGCCATTAAGAACAAATATTACTTTTGATCTAAGCTAAAAGACCAAGAAAAGTATGTCTTATTTAGTGCCCTTCACAGGTTTTTATAATTCTCAACCCATCCTTCATTCCATTCCGTACAAAGCCATCCATTTTGTACTTGGTTCGGTTATAGTACTAGAACCGTGGACCGAACCAAACAGCTGATTTGATTCAGTTCTAGTGGATCTTTCAAAAACAGTAGGAAAAGGTGAGCTGACAATTGAAACATACTAAAACCAGAGTAAAAAATCTAGTTTGAATACATATTTTTCCTAATCACCGTTGTATATGCATGCTCGATCTAGCGTCTAGTTTGCATTTGATAATCATTTTATAGATTTGTTGCACAAGCTTCATCCTAGAAGCAGACCTTTTCTTCTAGGGCTTCAAACTCGTAAAACACTCGATCTTTTAAGGCATTGCTTAAGGAATCAACTATGTGTTTTTTATTTTTATTTTTATTTTTTTTGTTACAAGAGGAGGCTGAAGCCTAACACATACCAACACATGCACCCTGTGGGAGTCGAAGTCCCCACCAGCAGCAATGGTGCTAGAGCACACTGCTTTGTTGAGATAACGCTCTCGATGCTGTGTTTTTTATTTTTCATTCACCTAAATTTGCACTCCCTTTTTAGATGTCACTAACAGAAATATTTATCTATTTAAGTACATTGAAGCATCAACAAGTACTTTAGAAAAAGGTAACCTGATTAGTATGCTGAGTTAAAGGGTTTCTTTGTTTAGTTTTATCATTTAGTTGGATTTGGGTCGGGTCTGTATCCAAATTTCAGTAGTTCCTTTCCAGAATTGAAACTAGAGTCTGTGATGCTCAACCGGAGTGGGATTGTAGTTTAGATCCCTGAATTCGGTAGTTCTTGTACCATTCTTGTGTTGAGATTAGACATAGCCGATTTGGAACCGGCATGTGGTTCGAACCAGAACGCACTGACGACAGAACCGGCAGTAACCAGAATCGGGGACCCACGGTTCAGTTACAGTTCATGGTATCCGGGAACTGACGGTTCCAAGCTGCCGTTAATTAAGTTTTATATATTTTTCTAATATCAATTATGACAAATACCATTAAATCTGCCACTATATTTTGACACACATACACAACTGTTGCTTGCTTTAGGAAGTTGATTGGTAAATTCTGGTGGAGTTTTATTATGGTTAACTTGTTGTTTCTGTTTCTTCCATATACTCCAAAACCTGAACCCAAACCATGGCAGGTCTTGCTAGATGTTCCAAATTCCGGTTCTTTAGAAGCGTAAAATAGTTAACATGTTTTGCCACTTGATCATAAGGAGACTGGGATCACAAATATGAATCAGACTCTCTCTCTCTCTCTCTCTCTTACACGCACCACAAATGCGTGCAAACACACATATGTGTAAGGAAATAGTGCCCATTCTCGGCAATCCCAGCACCGAAATGGTTGGACTGGCCATTCAATTGTTATCTGTAGAAAGGTTGCGAGGAGAAGGGTCGACGTGAAAATCCTGCTATGAGGAAACCTTGAAACTATATCTCACATACCTCTTCATCCGTTGTTGCGTACCTGATTGAGGCTTCAAAAAACTGGTGCAGAGGACGTTAGAGAGCAGACCAGAATCACCGAGGACGCTAGAGAGTTGACGGGATT
>JAYKKT010000075.1:8367500-8380000 GCA_036023115.1 Brasenia schreberi | reverse complement strand
ATAAACTCAAAGTGGTAGGATACTGAGATGCTAACTTTCTGAGAATAAAGATGACAACAAATCAACTTTGAGACAAATATTTTTATTTAGAGTTATTGTTTCTTGGGCATATAAGAAATAGAGCTATATAGCATTGCATACAGAGGAAACTGAGTATGTGGCTTGTTGTATGATTGCAATGAGTGTCATCTGGATTAGTTGCTTCATACGAAATTTGAAGTTCGAGATAGCCGACGAGTCAGTTGTCATTTAATATGACAACAATGCAGCAATTTCTCTTATCAAGAGTGAAGCTGTCAGCTCCAAGAGCAGGCATATAATGGTTAAATACCACTATGTTCATGATATGGTTATAAGAAAGAAAATATTCATCTTATACATGTCAACTCGTGATATATTGGTAGACCTCTTGACTAAAGTTATAACAGAGGATATTTTCTCAAAACATGTTACGAACATGGGTTTGAGGTTTGTTTGATTATTGTGTAGGTAAAAAAAACACGTAGCAGGTGGTGATTACAATAACAATCATGAAATGACATTACTAGAAAAACCTTGTAAAAGTGGGAGGAAAACCAATATGTGAGCTCACTTGGCTTGAATGGCTAAGTGAGAGATGTAAGGAAATAGTGACCATTCTCGACAATCCCAATACAGAAATGGTTGGACTGGCCATCCAACCGTTATCTATAAAAATGTTGCGAGAAGGAATGTCGTAATAGTCATGACAGGTGAAAACCATCGGGCGGTTACTATGTTTATCTGTAACTGATCGGATAAGGGCTTTAGAAAAGAAAATGCCAGTAGAGAATCAGAGAGGTTATGGAGCAAGCATTGCTCTATAAATAGAGAGCAACGCAGAGATCAATATCAATCAAATACAAGTTGAAATACCTCTTAGAAAATCCTACTATTTGGAAACCTTGAAACTATATCTCACATACATGTTCATTTGTTGTTGCGTACCTGATTGAGGCTTCAAAGAGCTGATAGAGAGGACATCGAAGGGTCAACTAGATTCTCCATCAATATGTATATATGTATAGACATGGGCACTTTGGAACTGGCCTGACACTTCAAACTGAAACTTGAACTAGGGACCGAGGGTTTCGTTATGGTTCATGGTATTTGAAAACCGGTTCAGACCAGAATTGATGGTTCTAAACCGTTGCTAAGTAAGTTTTATATATATATTCTACACACATTATCACAAACTGATATGTAATTTAATAGTTGGACTCACTAAGTTGAAATCCATAGTTTTCCTTTCTCTTTCCTATTGACTCAAATTTTCTCTCATTTTACCAAAATAACATAGAGAAACAAAAACTTTAAAGAATACCAGAACTTAGTTGGTTCAAGTGGTTCGTAGCTGTTCCCCTTAAGTAAGTTCTCAAATTCGAATATTGTGAATTGAGAAAACCAGCATTGAGAGCTTTACCTCCATAGTAGGCTGACTTGGGTGGGATGATATGAGTCGGGATCCTTGTTGGCTTTCTGGTGGTTTAATAAAAAAATAATTAATCAAACGAATAAAAACACTGCTAACAAGTCAAAACATCAAATTTAAAAATTCAATAGGTTCTTTTTCCTCGAGACTATCCGTAGCATTTGTTACCAATGAACAAACTGTCAAGTCTCAGTTGAGACTGCACAAAATGATTAAGAAAAGCTACACTTAGAGTGATGGCGGATCTAAGTTGAGGCAAGGTAGAGCGGCCCTCTTACCTGAAATTTTAAAAACCAATGAAAAAGTTATGGAACACAATCGAATTCATGGTTAATGATCACAGTTCGCCCTATCTTAAATGATAGAATAGACAGTTCACCCACCCCATAAAAAATTGTAGATCCACCAACTGTCAGAGCATTTATTTTACTAGTAGGACTCTATGATACCCACTCACAGGTGGTGACTTCGATTCCTACAGGGTGCAAGTGTGTGTTAGGCTTCGGAATCCAATTGTGAAAAAAAAAAGTTAGTGTTGAAATGAGCTTTCGTGCCAAGTAAAACTATGGCTTCCCAGCAACAAAAGTCCTTGTCCTTGTCGGGGTTAGGCACCAAGTGTCAGGTGCCGTCATTAAAAAGTGGCCTGTTAGTCCTGAGTTGAATCCGACTCGACAGGTTATATAGCATATTTATAATATATATTTATAAAATAACAAAATTATATATATAGAGAGAGAGAGTCGGGGGTTTAGCTGGTGTTTGATACATAAATATTTTTACCATTAAATTTTTTAGATATTTGAACCAAATGTACCTTGTATTTATTGTACTTACATTTAATGTAAATGAATACATTAAATGCAAGTATTTTGGATTCAACAATAAAAATATTGGTACAAGATTATACACTCAAATATATATATATGTATGTAAAGAAAGAGAGGGTCAACAAGAGTCACTAAACTCTCGTTGACCATTAATATCAATTTATATCATTATATTTAAAAAAAGATATATGATAACAAGCAATTCATTATACTTATGTGAAAAAGCGTATTACACTTTTTGCTTTTTCGATCTAAACCATTCATATTTGTGATTCGATGATTCACGTTCACATAAATGATTTAGCATGAATTAAAGTCTAGCAAATTCCATTATCTTTCTCTCTAAAGTGAATGAAAGTTGCTAAACTCACCTTCATGTTAGGTTATATATGTTAATCCAAAACTATTTATTTATATGTAATTACGACAAATTAAGTATCTTTATGTATGTGTGTACAGTTATATAGAGTGTGCGATATTAGATATAACCATGTGGAGACACAAATAAATAAATATATATACTTGTTATTTATGTATATTATACAATTTACATATATGGGGTTGTAGTTGGGTCAACCTGGGCTCGACCTGAATCCAACTTGAGTGTTGTCATGGTGTCCAAATGACCTGGAAAAAGAAAATGGGCAGGGTCTGGATCAACCAATTCTGACTGGGAATGAAGCGATTCGACCTGAACCAGACCCGTCAATCTAACTTGCCATCCCTACCTAAGAGGGTTCCGTCAAAATGGCCCAAACCTCAGCTTGCCGATCCAAAAAAAAAAAATATGGCCTTTTGCATACACAAAATTTGATTTTGGATCACCATTTGCGTATAATGCCGACTGCTCATTTAAGATAATAAGATGGTGCTTGTTGATAATGCGAGACTTAGTTCTGGTGACCAAAGCATAATCAGCTTCGATTGAATTAAGACCCGATCCATGATGGGATGGAAACACAAAAAATTGTTTAAGTGGCTACAAAATATAAGTGCTTTGTCGATGTGAAATACAAGCGAGTCTCACCTCGAAAAAATTCTTGGGTTCATCACTGATCAGACCCAAATCTAGATCTACAAACGTCTTGTGCAGTTAATGAAGGGTATGAGTAGCTGCACCAAGAAAGAAGGAATGCGGGCCCAATTCAGGCCATGTTAGTTGGGAGTTAAACTTATTGTAGCATTTATTTATAAATGGGTTTGCTGATCAACCTTAACAAACCTCATCAAACTCCATAACTTCTGACCCCAAATATCTAATTTTCTCGGTCTTGGTCCGAACCTAGTCTAAGTTCGTCGCTTACTATTTTATCATAATACTCCAAGAAAATCGAACCCAACATAGCAATATATTGTTTCAAAAAAGAAGCACATTATATTAATTTTATGATCTATCTTCGAATAAGAACCCATATAACCAATCCCATCTAGTATAATGTGATATGTAATTTTGCCATTAAGTAGCGGTGAAACTATTGATTGGACAGAAATTGGTACGAAGAAGTAGGACACTGTCAACCTTGAAAATGGGTGGCAAAAGTTCATGTTTGGATTGATTTTCAGCTGTCTATCTTTTGGTCTTTGATTATCTTCGTTTTAGTGATAGATGATATTGAAAATGATGCTATCAACCTTACAAACGGAGGGCATTTTAGTAGGACTTGGTTGCTACCCATCTTTCATGGATGGGAGTCGGAGCTTTCGTCGGCCCTTTTCTTTCAGACCCTCGGGCCTGATCTTCTCCCCAAACTTTCATTTTTCACAGTCAAACCTACTTTCTTTTCATTTTTCAAAAGCTTATCGATTACACATTTCCCCTCTTTCTACATAGAATGATTGCAATTCATCCATCCACCCGGATTTTCAATAGTCAAATACGGTACGCTCTACATCTATAGAAGTCATCAGGATAAGCTTGCATTCGTCAAGCCTTCCCGCCTCTTTCATTCCTACTGCCTCCTTCGGTGAGTTCTTCCCTTCCCAATGGAAGCTCCGCAAATGTCAAAAGTAGACCGCAGGTGGGGATGAAAGAAAAAGAAAGGGAGAAGGGGGCTTGATGATCGGAGAAAGGGAAGTGTCGCTAAGTGGTTGGTGTCTCACTTGGTTGGTGGAGGGGGGGACGACCCGCCGAATTCCCATCTTCAATCGCCAACATTCAGACAAACGAGGAATTCAATTTAAACTAACTTATACAACAATAACTAAGCATTTTTCTAAATAAAATGGGATTGGTTACATGTTTTTTTTATATAGAGTTCAATGATGCGTGATGTTAATTGTTAACTCAACAGGTATATCGTTTTTTATTTCTTTCCTTTCAATATTTTGTGGTCTTTCTATTCTTCTTTTAATATATTCACAATTTAATTTTTTGCATATTTGTATTAAAACTTCCTTTAATCACTTTTTCACGTATTCAAATTGTCTTAAACAATTGTTTTTTACTATAAGTCTCAGTTTGTAGCTAATAACTTATGTGACCACACGTTTATTATCTTCATTTTTATCACAAATATCATTTACACATATTAATGATTACCTACCTAATATTTAATACCATATGATCTAATTATATTTTATAATATTTATCTTTCAACTTTAATCATATTTTTCTGACATAAACTACCCAATGCACCTCTTTATTTTAACTAATATGCTAACATTATATATCAATTTAAACCAACTTGAGTTTAATAAAACTTGCTCTTGTGTAGAAAAGAATACCTCTAATCAACGAATAACAAGTGTATCATCAACCAACAAATAGCGTCATCGGTTTCTTAAACTAAAACCTCACTTGATTGCGGCTTCCAACTCATCTCCAGTAACTCACACTTAAGAAGGTTTTCTAGGGTGAGGCAAAGTCCAATTGGGTGAAGTTCATATGAAGCGGTTGATATATTACTTTCTTGAGAAAATCTAAATTCAGATGGATCATGTTCTGATTTTTCCGGATTTCCTGTCAGCGCCTCCTCACCTGTTCCGCGAATAGGTCCTCCGCTGGTCATGTGAGCACACATTGATATTAGTGAAAAGATGAACTTGATTACAAACCAACATGAGTTTAATAACTATAAAATTATGTTGCCTTGTTGAATTTGCTTGTGAAAGATAGTTTATTTGTACGCATGAAGCACCAAAAGAGTTTCAGTGAACAACTTGTGGAAAGAAAAGAAGAAATGGCAGACCACAGAAGTCTTTAAAAATCTCTCACATCTTCTGTTCACATGTAAGGTTTCTCGCTGTAGCAACTATTTTGCGTTTGCGTGAGAGAACACTGTCGAAATCTCCTCTGTTTGCCAACTCAATCATACATAAATGTAGCTCAACAGACTCTGTGCCACCGTTAAATAAAGCCTGCCTCTCTCTCTCTCTCTCTCTCTCTCTCTCTCTCTCTCTCTCTCTCTCATTAAAACCCATCAGTCCATCTTCCAATTTCTCACTCTCTCTTATTCAAAACCTCATCACCGTTCCATCTCATTTCTTGTACTCTCTCTCAAACAAACACACAGAGACGCACAGAAAGAAAGAGGGTCAGTACGGAGAGGGAAAATGGAGTGTCTTGGGATCATTGAGGATGTCAAGAAGCAGCCTCTGTGGTTCCTTGTATTTCTATCTCTTGGTGTCTTCTTGATTCTGAAGCATTTGATCTGCGCTGTAAATTGGGTGTGGGTTACTTTCCTGAGACCAGGAAAGAATCTGAAGAAGTACGGTTCATGGGCAGTCATCACGGGCGCAACGGACGGTATTGGCAAAGCCTTCGGCTTCCAGCTCGCTCGGAAAGGTTTCCACCTGGTTCTCGTCGGCCGGAATCCGGCGAAACTCGAAGAGGTCTCTGGTGCTCTGAGAACCAAGTACCCTAAGGTGGAAATCCGAACGGTAGTCGTCGATTTCGCTGGAGATCTTGATGAGGGGATAAGGAGGATCGAGAAAGAAATCACTGGGATTGACGTCGGGATCCTTATCAACAACGTTGGTGTTTCGTATCCGTACGCCAGATTTTTTCACGAGGTGGATCGCGAGTTGTTGAATAACTTGATTAAGGTCAATGTGGAGGGAACCACCAAGGTCACTCATGCCGTGCTTCCGGCCATGCTTAAGAAGAAAAAAGGAGCGATCGTTAATATCGGCTCCGGTGCATCGATTGTGATTCCTTCGGATCCTCTCTACACTGTCTATGCTGCCACAAAGGCGTAAGTTTTGTTTTTCCGGTTGAATCCTTGACAGGTCTTAGTTTACTTAGCAAGTACTGATTTTGATATAGCAAATCTACCTGCATGTATGAATTCTGATTCACCATTCCTCTTCTTGAAATCTCTTGCTTGTTAGTTTCATGGATCATTTTATTGCATCGTATTGTTTACCTATTTGTCTAATGTTTTTATTTTGGATTGAATGATGTTACTGAAGATTATTATCTCTTTTAATTTGTCTCACATGTAGTGTGCTTCAAGAAATTATTATCTTTTCTTGTCTTGGTATCGTACTGTGTTCGACACTATCATTGCTTAACCTAGTTGATCATATATAGCAGGCATATCTCGATGCTTATGTTTTCTCCTCATTTTCGGTTATTTAGCGTGCATATATTTTGATATTTGAGAAACTGCTACTGTGGGCGTGACAGTCTTTGTTGCCTTAAGTACATCTGTTGAACTACTGATTTATTTGTTAATTTAGTTGAATGCACAATGCAGTTATATCGATCAGCTTTCAAGGTGTCTATATGTTGAATACAAGGGTAGCGGGATTGACGTGCAGTGCCAGGTATTCTTTTTCTTCTGAATGGACTGATTTTTTGTTTTAGTTTTGCACTTGTTGATATTGTCTTGTTGCATGTATTATAAAGGCAGAAATGGATGTGGCTTGGTCACTGCCTGCTGTCAATATTCTTGTCTATCTCGCTACTTGGATTCACATGTACCTTTTTGAGTTATTGAGTGATCGTTTGTTTTTGAATGTTGATTGTGCTTTGTGAATGATGTCTGCAACGCATCATGTTGTCGTCTATGGTAGCGAATTTTTGTGACTCTTGACAGCTTGTACTCGATGTAGTTTTTATCGTACCGTTGGCTAAATTTGTCATCTTGTGCCGTGTACCTAAGGGGGGAGAGAAAAGCTGGGCCTACACACTTGCTCAGTAGCTTCTGAAGCATTACTGTTGATACACTTCTCTGGTACATACATGGATGATGGGATAAGCTGCTTTGGTGATTGATATACTTTTTCTTTTCTTAACCTTTTAGTTCATTACGCTTTATGTGAGTGTTATTTGTGGAATCCATATCTAACATAAGTGCTTCTAATTTCAAATTTATTGACTCTTACTTTTCTCTTCCAGAACAGAACCCTTGCTTCAAGATTTCCAAAATAAAAGGGAAAGATGGGAAGGTCTTTGAGTATAAATTGTAACTAAGCTTGAGATAATTGCTTGCTGCTACTTGATCTTTAGAATGATGATGATGACATTATATCCACCAAAAGGTTGATTTTTTATTATAAGTTGATGTAACTTAGGGTTCAAACTTTACTTTAGGACTGCGAAGGCATCTCATGTATTTTAGAATGATCCATCTTCTTCCACGATCTGTGTTCCCTCCAAAACCAGCATCACTATTTGAACGTCTCGAAAAGCTTGTTGAGTTGGGCCTGATTGCGGTCAAAGAATTCATTTTCTAACCACCACCTTTATTTGTTACATTACTATAAGGAAAACCTGATCTCTTTTCTGACTCTCGCTATTCTGAAGTTGCAAGTTTACACCTTTTAAACCTCAGCAACAAGGAAGACTTGGAGGCTTGGCCTTTAAGAATTTAAGAGGCTTATGCATCTTACTTTTGGAGAGGCTTTAAGCCTCCCGCAGTTAAAGGCTTTAGCCTCATATAAATGCCTTTTCAACATTAGTAATCTTTCCATTTCCCTGTGATAGCAACCTTTCAACTAAAAGCAACATGCTGGTCACGTTATACTGATTTCCATGGACATGCCATCTTAAGCAAAACCTCTTCCTGCCAGTTGCGATTCTAGAGACTTTTTAGGATGTGGCGAAGCCAGTTGATCATTTAGGTTCAGTCTATACCTTTTTGGTTGATTATCATAATTCTGTATTGGGCAAATTGTACTTGCCAACATCCGTGAGCATGTACAAGGACAAAATATCATAAATATTTGGGGATAAACCCCCTTTCTGTTTGCAACCAGTCCTTCAAAGTAGTCTGTAAATAGTATCCACTAGATTGCAGATTTTTCCATTTACATGGAAATTAGCAGGTCAAGCAGTCTGAATAAGATCTCAGATATCATCAAGTCCAAAATTTCGGATGGCATTTTTAGCCATAACGGCATATAAGAAGTTGTCAACTTCTGTTGGTTTGACTTCAGTCTGCTAGACTTTATAAATTCTGTATCTTCTCAAGCATGTGATCTTGTATTTTTGGATCTACGACAAAAGAGAATTTTGCAATATGGCTATTCTTTGATGCAACTTTTTGGTGCGAATTTCATTAGGCTGACAATTTGATGTCATTCACTGGTTGCTGCAGTTGTTTCTAGCATATTAGTCTAAATATACTAAAGGCTTCACTACGCAAATCATGTGGGTCAGGGTTAGGTCCGAAAACCTTAGGACAAGATTCTGCAGTCGGTTGCAACCACTATGTTCAACTTTTCATTATGTAAAGGATCCAACATGGCACTGTCTGTGTACGCGTCTCTGTTGAGTTCATTTTATTCTTACTAAATCCGCTGTTTATCCTTCGATATACATTTGACACAAGCCTGCAGTTCCTTCTGAGAAATATAATTTTCTTTCCTGTTCACCTTTATGATTGAGCCACAATTTTGCGTTGGTTGAAGGTCCCACTATATGTGGCCACCAAAATGGCGTCCATCAAGAAGTCTTCACTTCTAGTTCCATCTGCTGATGCCTATGCTCGATGTGCTTTGCGTTGGATTGGATATGAACCCCGTTGCACACCTTATTGGCCGCATACTGTTCTATGGCTTTTGGCACATGCAATACCTGATTCTGCCATCGACTGGTGGCGTCTTTGGTTCTGCCTTGCTATTCGAAAGAAAGGCCTGCTAAAAGATGCAAGGAAGAAGGAGTAAGCTTTCGCATATAATGGAGGCACGCAAATATGTGATTCCCGTGGAGATCTCTCCGGCTCAAGAAAACCTTTGCATGCCTCTTGAGAAGCCTATGCCTCACTCGTGCTTCTGTTTGATCTTTCCAAATGATGAGTTGAGAAAAGCTGAATATAGTTTGATCTGTACTTGTGCCTCTTGGTTTGTTAGTTTTACATCGACATTTCTGCTATTTGTTCGGGTAAATTTCTAGGTAACCATGCAACTTTTGAAACTAAATCTGATGATCGTGTTAATTCATTGATCCATCAAACGTTATGTTTTCTTTAGTTGCAATATTCTGATGATATTGTTGTCTTACTGTATTATTCTGAAACCCATCTTGGAGTAGGAACTTCACTAGATGTTGTTCACTAATTGAACTACCATGGTCACCCGGAGCATTAGCACAAGGATAGAGCTCTCGATTCTCACACTGCAGCCGTGAGTTCGATTCCCTAGTGTGTGGCTGTGTTAGGCTCCAGCCTCCCTTTGTAACAGAAAAAAAAAGAACCACCATTGTCATGTTTGTGGGGTTTGATTGCAAGTATCGACATAAATTTGGCCTAGATGAATTGCAACGAATTGCTCCTAATCCAACTCATTTAGCTCATATATTTCATGAGCTTGAACTCTCCTCTGCTGATCATGAATGTAGATAGAACAGCTCAACATCTTTTCGTTCAGCTCGAGTTTCCGGTGATCGGTGGATTGCTGAAATCCAACGCGTCTTCAACCTACAGTTAGTTTCTGATACAGTGCGTTTTTTGGACTTGACATGTGAAGTAATCCAAATTCAGTAACAAAATAGAATACGGTGGGATGCGTTAGCTTGATAAACATGCTAATTAACAACTATTTAAGCATTTTATGTTCAATACAACAAGGAGAGAAGCTTTTAGAAAGTACCCATGGGTCAGCTGCTGGCAACTGGAACCACTTTTCCTTATTTGGCGTTGGCCGGGACCAGAGAGTCCGGCGGCTCATAACCAGTTGCACATATGAACGAACTCCGAAGAAAATGGTTGTGAATCAATACAGGTACCATGCTTGGCCGGGGATGCAGGGACAGTATCTCGCGTCACAGCATCGCTTCTATGCCGCTGACATATGGCTCCAGACATAGTTGATTGGGAACCGGGCTAACCGAAACCAAACCTAGACAAACCGGTTGCAACTGAAACAGGTCAAACTGAACCTAAAACCAAAACCAGAGATCATCCGGTTCGGTTCTGGTTAATTCTTTCATCGAACCGGAACCAGAATGTACCATTCCAAACCATCAGTTTAAATTTTTTATTTAAAATTTTTTCAGGAACTTTTTACTGTTTCGGGCAGTTTAAGATTCAAACAAGAACCAGAATCAAAACCAACATGATCCCGATTCAGCTCTCGTTCTTGGTTTCGAGAAAACCGAAAGTGGAGGTGCAAAACTGCCGGTTGCAGTTGACCCGAAACTGATCATTTCTATATGGTTCATTGTACTCCTGAAAGATAAGAATCAGGCAAGCCAGACAATTTCCCAAAAATTGAAAATATATACACAAAGAAATTTAACTTGATTTGAACTTGGTTAAGGTCTTAACTGGTTAAGATTATGCTTGATTTAGCCCATGACCAACAGTCTCTAAGTTGGCCTGCATGGGACCCAAAATGTCACATTTGAATCAAATCAACCCATTAAGCCCAAGTCAATTGGATTCTAGCAACACATTAATTATAAGGTCCTTTATTTCCTCCCAAAAGGAACAGTGAACCGCCTGCAAATGAAGTGCAGGTCTTCAAATTGACAGTAAATTACAGTCACCAAGGGACGTACGTTCACTAACAAACTAAAAGAAAATTCCTATTCGTGTTGCACTATGTCACTTGTTTGAGCCAAGCCAAACATACAGAGTTAGATTAACCGAACTGCCCGCTGAACTTAAAAGTTCAATATTTTGTAAGATAATTATAACAAAAACATAAAATTTCTTGGTATTTAAGTCGACACTTTTGTGAACAGTAGTTTTTTTAAAGTTTGAAACTTTTGATCATTCAACTACATCATAACCACCTCTTGGTACTGTCCATGTTGCTTAAACATACTCAACAATATCAATTGATTAAATTTTAAAAGCAAAAAATAGATTGATGTTTTTTCAGGTACAATAAATGCATCTATATTATTTGCTTTTTGACTTAAATATCTCAACCGTTGACTTTAAACATACTCAACAATAAATATCATTTCAAATGGCATACTCTTGAATTGTGACTATTCAACTAAGGACATAAATGATTCAAATTGATGAAAATAGGAAAAAGTAAAAGAAATCTTGCACTGTCATAGTGCATAGGTAAGTAGAAAGCACTTTTTCTTTTTCTTTTTTATTAATCATGTCCATTGATTGTCTTGATCGAATTGGTTATGATTTCAAACTATGTCATCTTGGAAGACTAGCATTGCTCTCTCTATATATATAGAAAGAGAAGAGGGAGTTTATCTAGCCAGTTAAAACTACCGTGTATATATGTATACAATATATATATATATATATATATATATGTGTGTGTGTGTGTGTGTGTATAGAAAGAGAGAGAGTGGGGGGATTCTTTTGTGAGTTGAAACTAGTGTGCAGGGATATGTGTGCGTGCATGTGTGTAGTCAAGTGCAATTAACTACTATTTAGCTACTATGAAGGCTAGAAAACAGTCTTCCGAAGTTATGACCATCAAGTATTGGCGATTTTCTACTTACTAAAGAAATTTTTACATAAAATATTCGAACTTTTATAAGTTGTATAAAAGGAATAAAAAGAAAGGTCCACAGTTTAAAATTGGGGAGGCAATGCTCCAGTAATAGAAAAGTAAAGTGAATAGTTGCCAATACTTAGTCCACAATTATAACCATCAATTCGTAATGATCAACTTAAACTATCCTCATTGAGATTTATCTCAATGGGGATCTCAAAGGTATTTTTTATTCCCAAGGCTGAAGTCATCGAGGAGTGGCTTCTTAAACTTCATGATCTTTGTCATACTAGTGATTTACCCTTGCTTGTAACTCTTGCTTTACCTTAACTATTATCCTTTTGTTTGTTTTGCCACAACTTTTC